>OLKM01005918.1:0-15590 GCA_900291075.1 Melanogrammus aeglefinus | reverse complement strand
GTAGAGATGCAAGTGTCATCTGATTAATAATATTATGAGAGATTAAAGACAAGTCTTCTATGCATAAGTCTTTTCAAATGTACTTTTAATTAAGAAACGAAAGGATGTTCACTTTTAGATTTAAGGCCTGGAAATCATCTTTCAAGATTGCTTAACATTTTCAAGACGTTTATTTCGCATTGACATTAAGGCCAACCTTCACATGGCCAAAGACAAAAATGTCAAATAAATACAGCATAAGATACCAAAAATGTACAAATATTTTCTGAAGAAAATCCTCATGAAACTTGCAAAACTAATCAATGGTCTTCTGTGCCGGGACACATCTTCAACTTCTGTAGCAGACACGGCACTCTTATATTCACGTATGTGTCATCTCTTTCATTGACCATATGGTGCCAGTACATTTTCCACTCTTCTGTGTACGTGTCTATTTATCGTTCACTCTTATTTTGGGCACTTCAAACCTCTCCCAGTGCAGTGTGTAAGCGTAAGACGCATAACTTGTTAAGTACCTAGTGTAAGTTCTAAACAGTTTCGTCAACAGTTTTAGAATAGGCTAAATAGACTTTAGACTCTTGACGTCTTCATGGCAGGGGCGAGGCTTCCCTTGAAACAAACTGTATATTATGCTTTGTTGTATCTAAATACACTTGAATCCTTTGATAAACCTGGTATGTCACATGAATGATGGCAAACATCAATTGTTCATAATTCTAAATGAAATGTAAGGGTCAGTGAAGGTAATCATAATAGACCATGCTCCAGTCTCAAGTGCGTGATGTAACAACCTAATGGAAGATAGGCTTGATTAGCGAAACTTGGAACATAAAATAAAGTTTACTTACGGTTTGTCTGTCTTCTCAAGTGTTGTTGATTCGTTTCAGGCTTCTTGTGCGTCAGTTGTATGTTGGTCCTTTTATACTAAATCTTGTCCTCTAGATCTTCTGTCTTACCATTACTTCTAGTTAGGCCCACATCTTAGGTGACGTTAGGCCATAAAGAGCTAGTCTTCACTTTAAGCTAATTTCATCCTTGATGTGATAAGTTCTCCTGTGTGAGAAACTAAATAGAATTGTGCAGTTGATTAATTAGTTTTTCTAAGATCTGCAATACGTGATCATATTTCGGTACATGATTGATTTGCTTATTCACGGAGCCAATCTGGCCGAGACATGGCAATAACCGTAATCAAAACACAAGCGGTAAACAAAACTTGATCCATCAGACGAGTAGCATCAGAGAAAAGGATGCCAACCAGCAAAAACAGCGTTCACCACATCCCCTGACCACCCCGAGAGCAGCAGACTCACTCAATCTAAAACAGTTCCCCGGAAATAAGTGAAACACTGTCACCACCAGCACAGTTTTACACTCTAAGCATGGTTACAGAACAGAGGGTTAATTCTACAAACAGTACACAGCATGTGCAGACCATAGGGGTGGCCAGGGGACTGAATCCCGCCCACCCCATTGGCCACCCTTATCGTCATTTGCATATTTTATTTGTATATTATTTCTTTTTCTTTGATTTGCATTTTTTAGACTTTATACCTTTATGTCTGGGACAATCTTATGTCCACATTCTGGTAAAAGATGCCCTCTAATATTGTGGAAACTCCAAAGATTGTGAAACCATTCCAAAGAGGATCATGGAGCTGTTCAGGTTATGCAAAGGGAACTTACAGCACCCGTACAGTACAGCTACCTGGAACGAGAAGCATTTCCACACTCCAGCTTGTCGACTACCACTTTTAATCTACCATGGATGGATGCCTATCGCCTCAGCCAAGTTTCTAGGAGTTTTAAGTCGTAAGAGCCAACGCACATTTGTGATTTTGTGATCGAGCCTCTTGCCTACAAACCCATCAATAGACTGTCAGAATACCGGCTGTTGTATAGATTGAATCTATCGGCAAGTAATGGGTTTACAGGGTGTGCAGGGGCCAATGCATGCGGTTCTACGGAGCACTGCCCCTCCGATGAAAACTACTTCGCCAGTCAGAAAAATACATTCTGCCATGCATAAAAATATCAACTGACCATATACAAATAACGTCTAACTTATCTTGTGGATGAGGTTTTGCGTCCATGCTCCTGCGGAACCTGAGGAGCTTGTATGTTCGTCTGAGGCTTCGCTGCTCCTAGGTAGAGTTCTCCCCATGGCAGATTAGTCTCAGAAGAGGAGGCCGACGTAAGAAAATAGATCTCACAACCCCGACTGGTCAAAATTCTAATGGAACAATCAAAGGAGGAAGACCCTGCCACCGGCAGGTAAGCCCGGGAGGCCCCCTGTCTGAGTCAGGCGCACAGACGGACGGCCCAGGTTTCGCGGAGCTGCCTGCAGTGGCCGGGTTTGCACCGCGAGCGCCCGGCGGCACAGCTAGCCCTGAACAAGCTATACTGGCGACACCCCCCCCCCCCCCCCCCTTCGTGCCTGGGGCCCACCACCTGCAGCCTGAGGACCCCGCTGAGTCGGGTCTTTGCTGCGACATGCAGACCCGGTGCGATGAAATCAGGGGTCCCGACAGAACCAGACCTCGAGCGGTCCGGACAGAAGCTGGCTCTGGGGACTGGAACGTCAGCTCACTTTGCCGCGAAAGGAGCGGAGCATGTGTAGGCAGATCGGACGCCGCTACCCAGTTAGATCTCGGTGGCGCTTCCTCTTACGCACAATCTCAGCTCTTGGTACCGTCTACACCTGAAGGGTTGGACTATATTCTTCTTCTTGGATTCGCCAGAGGCATGAGGCGCCGGGTGCGGGCCATTGTAGGCGGAATCATAAAATCCCCGGCTGAGCTCCGCGGTGTTGGAGTTTACCCGTGGACGAGAGCGGTCGCCTCCCACCCTAAGCCGAGTTTTGAGGGGGATAAAACTCATGAATGTGTGTTTGTGCGTTACTGCACGACAGAGTCTCAGCAGGGTACTCTGCCTTTTTGGAGACTGAATGGATCCTGCATGGGGGCTCCGGAGGGTAGACTTTCACGTCCATCGTGGCTCACACTGATGGGAGACATCTCTGGACAAGGCATTGGAATGCGGGAAGAACGGCCTCCCTGATCTAACCCGTAATGTGGTCGCACTTGTTACTGGATTTTTTGCGAGTTCATGGATCTTGCCTCATAACACAACACCATGTTCGAACAATAGGGGTGTTACATAAGTATACATGGTACCAGACGCCGAAGATCCGATGATCGCGATTTTGTATCGTGTATTCATCTGATCTGAGGCGGCATGTTTGGACACCTCGGTGAAAGAGAGGGGCAGAACTGTCAACCGCCACCATTCTGGTGGTTCTAGATTTGATCAGGGAATGAGGGGATAGATTCTGGACAGACCTGGTAAGCCCCAACGGGTAGTGGGGGTTGAATTGGGAACGTCTGGAGGAGGCCCCTGTCCTAGGGATCTTCAACTCACACCTCCGGCGGAGCTTTTCTAGCATTCCTGTGGAGGTTGGGGGCATTGAGCCGGAGTGGGCGGTGTTCAAAGCCTCCATTGCTGAAGCTGCGGCAGTGAGTTGTGGCCTCAGGGTCTTAGGTTCCTCAAGGGGCGGTAACCCTCGGACACCGTGGTGGACACCGGTGGTCAGGGAAGCCGTCCGACTGAAGAAGGAGGCCTTTCGGGATATGTTATCCTGGAGGACTCCTGACGCCAGTTGGCCGGTGTAGTCCGACGGGCTCCGATAGGGCTCGGCATGAAGCTGCGTGTCTGGAGGCTAAGTCTATACAATCATCTATTCACTCGTGATTGTCTAAAATGGGACGGACATTATTGGCATTGACATATTAGGCCAACATTCACATTGCCAAAGCACAAAATGTCAAATAAGATATAGCATAAGATACAAAACAATAGTACAAATTAATTTCTTGAAGAAAATCCTCATGTAACTTTTAATTAATCAATGTCCTTGTCCGGACAATCTCAACTTCTGTACCAGACCCGTCACTCTCATATCTCACGTATGTGTCATCTCTTTCCTGACCGTATGTGCCAGTAAATTTCCACTCACTCCTTCTGTGGTACATGTCATTTTTCATCTTTTACTCTTATCTTGTTGGATACTCGAAACTCTCAGTCGCCAGTTGTAAAAGCTGTATGATGATTTACTGTTTGACAGACTAAACAGTATAGTCCAAGCCTTAGATTAGAACAGCTACCTTGAACGATATTGTATATATCTGTTTGGGTATCATGAAATACACTTTGCATCTTTGCTGGAATACTTCCTCTATGTACACATTGATGATTGACAACCATCAATTGTAATATCTAAATCTAGTTCCCAGGTTGAATATTAATCAACATGCATAGCCCCAGGCTCCAAGTGTTGATTAATAACCTATGGAATAGTCGCTGTGTCTATCAACAAAACATAGAACACATAGAAAATTAAGGTGTTTGCTTTACATTTGTCAGTCTTCTAGTCTGTCCTGTCATTGATTAGTTTCTTGGCTTCTCTTTGGTCAGTGTACGGTTACTGTGGTGGTTTTTATACTAATACCTTTGTCCTCTTAGATCCGTCCTTCCTGATTACATCTCTTAGTTAGCGCCCACATTATAGGGTGAAGTAGGCCATAAAGTGTAGCCGTCTTTTAATGGCTGTCATCCGCCTGTGTGATTAGTTTCTTCCATGTGAAACACTAACATAGATATTTTGCAGTTATATATATTATTTTTAAGTCTGCAATAGTAATCATATTTTGATAATGAGTGGTTTGCGCTTCTCGGACACAATCTGGGCGGCGAAACATAACTCAAACTCTGGAATAAACCTTAATCAAAAAAAGGGGAGCACATACGAACCAATTACCTTCTGTTTGGTTCGTATATTGTTCCGTATTGAGCATCAGAGAGAAAGGATGACAAACCAGCAGATCAGGTTCACAACATCACCTGCCCATCCCGAGAGAGCGAGATCGTCAGTCTAAAACAATCATGGAATAAGATAGTAAAAAAATAGACCACATTTTTACACATAACAGGTATCAGAGGAATGAGAAGAAACAGAGGTACATTCTATAAACAGTAAGCAGTGGCGGATCTAGGGTGTGGCCAGGGGACTGCATCCCGGCCACCCTTGTCGTATTTGCATATTTTATTTGCATATATATTGTGGCAAACGCCAGGGAGGGGTGAGGGGAGTGGTGATTGAAGGGGGGTATTTGGCAGCCTGCTGGCGCCACTTCCAAGCCTTTCATGGACTTGCTCCCGTTAACGAGACAGGAGTGCTCGGGGTTAAAGGGGAGAGCAGGTCACCACAAGCTAGAGCTAGGGCTAGCAAACTACAGAGAGTATCTGAGTGATCTTCTGTAAGCATTGTACTGCCAACGAGAGAGAGAGAGAGAGAGAGAGAGAGAGAGAGAGAGAGAGAGAGAGAGAGAGAGAGAGAGAGAGAGAGAGAGAGAGAGAGAGAGAGAGAGAGAGAGACAGAGAGAGAGAGAGAGAGAGAGTTTTATAGTTTTATTTTAGCACAATCAAAATCATCATTATAAAACTTCTCGATTAGACTAGACAACTTGAAGAGGTGAAACATTATACCATTACGTTCCTGTTATAATAAATTATAGAACAATGAATTTGTAGGGATCTCTATTTTATTGTTTCTGCAATGTGGAATAAAATCATGCTTATAAGGGAAAAGCAGTGAAAATTTCTCATGCTTCCGTTTTCTTTTTTGCAAACATATTCCACTCAGTCCAACTTTATACAATCATTTTGTGGCCTTGCATGAACGTATATTAATATTTACATAGCAAGGACAAATCCGGTGTTAAATGGATTTGGGATATGTTTGGTATGGTAACGAGTTGGAACGTTAAGATATTGGAGCACAAAAAACGTCTATAAGAGGCATTCTTCAGTTTGCTGTTTTTAGCCAAATTCTATCAAACACGCTATAAACTTGGAACGATAGAGGCATGTGTTATGGTAAAAACTAAATCACTATTTTTAGAAGTAGAATGTAGATAACTTTTAGTTGTTACAGATTGTGTTTAATAAAAAGGACATTTTATACACACAATACCATCAGTAGATCATATAAAATGTCCTTTTTAATAAACATCTGTACACTTACAAAGTTACCAATGCCTCGTTTTATATGTTAAGACCCTTATTATACAGAAGTGTCGGGCTACTTATAAAGAAGTGTCAGGCTACTTCTAGCCTTTTAATTGGTTTATAATAGCGATTTAGTTTTTACCATAACAAATGCCCCCATCGTTCCAAGTAGCTTTTTCAAGTTATAGCTTTTTTGGTAGATCGACCTAAAACAGCCCAACTCAAGAATAGTGCCTCTGTACGCGCTTTTTACTCCCATACGAACATTCCCACTAACCAATACTAAACATATCCCAGATCCATTTACACTGGATTTTGTCCTTTAATGGTACACGGTGACCACGTGAGCCCAAGAAGTACCCTTTTAATCCATAAACAGTCCATAATTGATCCTACTCTCCATTCACCTCTCCAACAGTCTGCTTTAGTCCCACCCTCCTCTACGGTGGGCCCCTGGGAAGCCAGCTCTGGCCTGCGCTCACCAACAGCTGCCGGCTGGCACTCCCCCCTGGTACAGCCTGGAAGATTGATGGGGTTACACCAGCTTCTCCCAACTCCTTCAGCTGTGTTGTTACTTCTCTTTCTCGCTAGCTGGTTGTTCTCCCAGCCAGAGGATGGCCTGCGCATCACACTTCTCCTTCCACCTCCTTCCTGTGTCTCCCTCACCTCACTCTCTCTCCTCTCGGTTGTCCTCCCGCAGGTCTACGCTCTTCATGTTGAAGGCGTAGGACTCCAGGGCGTTTCTTGCCGCTAATGATTCTCCCTCTGCTGCTCGTCTATCTTCTACCTTGTACTGGTCTGCTTCCTGAACCATCCTCTCGATGTCTTCCTTGCTCAGGCGACCCTTGTCGTTAGTGATGGTGATCTTGTTCTGTTTTCCCGTGCTCTTGTCTACAGCAGACACGTTCAGAATGCCGTCTGCGTCGATGTCGAAGGTGACCTCGATCTGAGGTACCCCTCTCGGAGCGGGCGGGATTCCCGACAGCTCGAACTTGCCCAGCAGGTTGTTGTCCTTGGTCAAGGCTCTCTCTCCTTCCAAGACCCTGGATCTCAGGACCCCGGGCTGTTAGTTGTCGCGGTATGTGCTGAAGGTTTGAGTCTGTTTGGTGGGATGCGTGTGTGTGTCCTCGTTTTGGATCAGGGGCGTCATGACTTGCGCTCCGCCGCCGTCTCGCGATGCCCAGGGAAAAGTGGCGCCACGTCCAGGAGCAGCAGGTCTTGGACGATCGCCGACGTGTCGCCGCTGAGAATGGCGGCCTGCACGGCGGCGCCGTAAGCCACAGCCTCGTCTGGGTTGATGCTCTTGTTGAGCTCCCTGCCGTTGAATAAGTCCTGCAGGAGTTTCTGGATCTTGGGGATTCGCGTGGAGCCTCCCACCAGGACGATGTCGTGGACCTGGCCCTTGTTCCATCTTGGCGTCCTCCAGGGCTTTTCTCCACGGGTTTCCAGTGTTCCCCTGAAGAAGAGGTCTGAGCACAACTCCTCGGAAGCGTGCCCTGGTGACGGAGGTGTAGAAGTCTGTGCCTCGTGCAGAGAATCGATCTCGATGCTCGGCCTGGGAGACTGGACGACAGGGTTCTCTTGGCTCGCTCACAAGCCGTGCGAAGCCTCCCTCAAAGCTCTCTTGTTCTGGGCTGATGTCCTTCTTGAACTTTCTTCTTGAATTCCTCCACAAGTGGTTGACCAAGCGGTTGTTCAAAGGTCCTCTCCACCTAGATGAGTGTCTTCCGGCCGTGGACTTCACCTCAAAGATTGCCGTCTTCAAATGGTCAGGATGGAGACGTCGAAGGTGCCCCCACCCAGGTCAAAGATCCAGGACGTTGCGCTCGCTGCTTCTGCCTTTGTCCAGACCGTAAGCAATTGGCGGCCGCCGTGGGCTCGTTGATGATCCTCAGGACGTTGAGGCCGGCTATCACTCCTGCGTCCTTGGTGGCCTGACGCTGGGAGTCGTTGAAGTAAGCTGGAACCGTGATGACGCGGCGTTCGACACCTTCTGGCCCAGGTAAGGCTTCGGCGTATCTCCTTCATCTTCACCAGGACAATGGAGGACACCTCCTCAGGGTTAGAAGGACTTTGTTCTCCCCCTTGTGCTCCACCTTGGATTTTGGGCTTCCCCTTGTCGGCTCATTACCGTGAATGGCCAGTGCTTCATGTCCGCCTGCAACCAACCTGCATCGTCAAACTTTTCGGCCCAATCAGGCGCTTGGCGTCGAACACGGTGTTGGTGGGGTTCATGGCCACCTGGTTCTTGGCTGCGTGCTCTCCGGTGAGTCTCTTCCGTGTCTGTGAACGCACGGTAAGCTTGGGGTAGTCCGGTTGCCCTGGTCGTTGGCGATGATCTCCACTTTGCCGTGCCTGGAACCACTCCCACGCAGGAGTAGGTGGTGCCCAGGTCACATACCGACCGCTACACCCTTAGCAGCAGACATTCTTGCCTGGAGGATAGCTGTCAGGGAGTTAACAGTTAGACGACAAGCGTTAGAAATTATAATTATGTGTTCAAAAAACAAACACTTTACTTTACAACAGAATATAAAAAAGGGATTCATAATCTATAGGGACAATCGATTTGGTATCTATTTATACATAAAATATTAACTATAGGCCTCTTTCGACATAGAATAAAATGTTTGCCGTAACAAATGGCATTAAAAAGATGCCCTCTTATATTTATAAATAATAACAAAAATAATTTGGTGAATGTAATGTCAAATCTGATGGTAAATATTGAAATAATGGTTTACTTACTGGTAAGCGTTGAACAGTAATCGTATCGTAATCGTAGAGTGTTTGGCTCCTCTCTCCTAAAGCGCGTCTTGCTATTTCAACTGTCCCCGCTGCCGGTGATTTTATGCTTACCATTGGTCTTCCCGTTGGTTCTGGTACATTCTGACCAATCAGCGTCCTCTTCTTGGTGACGTATGCGGTAGCTCGCTCTGAGAAAGTTCTCCAAGGTTGGAGTGGCTTCTGGGCGCATTCCTGAAGCTTCCAGAACAATACCTTTTTTTCGCAAGCAAGCAGTCCCATTCATTTAATCCCCGACTATTATATATGATGACGCATATTTATAATATATATATTTAAATCATTAATTAAAAAACCTTATTCCATTATTGTTCATTATATATTGCTGAAGTTCGAGGCCACTAATGAAAGCATTACCATTAAACAAAATAAAACATATTTTTTATAACGTACGGTTTCTAATTAGCCTACATAGATTCCAATTTATATTTTAATTAGAAGTATGATGGGCCAAAAGTCAGAAATGGAGTGGTAACAAACCGCTTTTGTGTAAAACACACACGCACGCACGCACACGCACGCACACGCACACACACACAGTAGTATGGCATCGTAACTGTAGTATTCTATAGCAAAATAAAAGTATAATAAAAGTTCTGTAATTTATTGCCGCAATTGTAGTTCATGTAGTAAACTGTAGTAGTATATAATGTGGTATACTGTAGTAATAAAACTGCAGTTTTCTGCGGTATACTTTAATTTACTGTAGTAGTGGTATACTGTAGTAATAAAACTGCAGTTTTCTGTAGTATACTGTAGTAAAACTACTATAGTAAGGTTCAAAAACACTACAATATTTACTATACTATAGTTTATTTACTATTGTAAACTATAGAATTTTTTCATGTGGGACACACACACACACACACACACACACACACACACACACACACACACACACACACACACACACACACACACACACACACACACACACACACACACACACACACACACACACACACACACACACACACACACACGTTGGTCTTTAAAACTGCGGGGTTTTCCTGAGCGGTAGGGAGGTGGAGTATCCCCGGTAATAGTCAAGCATCCAGGCGACAAACCGGTCTAGATGGTGAAGTCATTTAGTACAAAACGTTGGCAGGAGACACCGCATATGCCTTTCATAAACATACAAGTATCACTGTAGCATGCCATAGGAAGTACTTTATGCACACACAGCAGTAATACGTTAAGCACTACTCCTTACAAGTCAGAACGTCAACATTAACCTCTTCTGGTTACACATAGGATTTCATTATACATTTATACATATTAAACACACAATATCTTCAGTTTTACATGTTCTTGGGAATAAGAGATAATACAAGAAAATAGGAGACTTTGGTTGAATATAAATTTTCTCCTGTTTATACCTCTAGTATAAAATATACATATTTAGATTAATTTAAATAATAGAGTCAGACTACATTAAAATGAATACGTTCCCAAAAATAGTATGCATATTATTTGATATTTTACAGCGTTTTACAGCTGTAACCAGAATGTAAAACTCTGGTGTTCAACTTAAAGTTAACATGCAGTCTAAGCTTAGTTAATCTTCCCTTTGTATAAACGACATACTTTTACAGGTTTTACAAAGCGTCATAGGCCTACATAGAGTAATATCAAATTATTTGCTCTTTTAATAATGCAACATCGAATCCCATGGAATTCAATGGCTTAATAGGGCAGACATCACATTGTTTGCAACGGATATTTCATTTCTTTCGCAACAGACAATAGGCTACTATAAAAGTTTAAGATGTGCAGAGTATCAAAATATGGCACACATCCCGTGACATAGTCGTCAAGATCGGCAGAGGGATGCTCTGGCACAGTGAGCCGGTTTGATAACGGTCCTACAACCAAATGGTCTTTACACATCTTTTACATGTGTGGTTACCGATAGTCTAAACGCAGGCCAACATGTTGCATCTACTGTACGTAGGCGTGGCCGAAATAAATCGCCGTCTAGGCATCCAGATCGGCGTCTTCGTGGTTGACGAGAAACGAGCAGCAACAAGGCACTCCGACGCATACGACCAGAGATATTGTGACCTCTAGTGTTGACAGAGTGTTACTGCCAGAGATATTGTGCTATTTTGTCTTCTAGTGTTGACAGAATGAAAATGTCAGGTATATTATTCTATTCAGTTCTCCAGTGTTGACAGAGTCCAACTGTCAGGGATATTGTGCTATTCCACCCTCTAGTGTGGAGTCAAACTGCCAGGAAAATAGTGTTTAGTACAACTCTGTGACAAATACAATTTAACTTAAACTAGTGTGCGCCCTCTAGTGTTCATTAGGCAGAACTGCCAGCGAGGGCGTCGTGGTAGGAGAGTGCCAGCAGAGCACGCGGGGCCACAGGAAGACATCATGAGATCATCTGGATATCTAGTACTCGCCCTGATGACATCGTAAGATCTTGATGACATTGTTTGTTCTAGTCGCCGGGTCTAGATGACATCAAGAGTTGTGGCCCCTGAGGGGGTCCCGAGGGCTCCTGACTCAGTCCAACATGGCGTCGAGTTGGTCGGCGAGGTCATCGAACATGTTGCCGATGTCGTCCAGGATAGTCCCTGCAGACTTCACTGTGTTGGCGCCGCTGGTGGAGACAACACACACACACACACACACACACACACACACACACACACACACACACACACACACACACACACACACACACACACACACACACACACACACACACACACACACACACACAAACACAAAAAGACAAAACACAGATCAATACAAATAACATCAAACGACTCTGCAGAATGTCTATCTGGCTTAACTCAGTAAGTGACTAAACTAATTGGCTAAACCATTCCTTTTCACTTAGGAAGAGTTTCCCTCTGCTAGTTTCCTCTTAAAGACTGATATATTAGGTTCTCCTATGCCATTTGAATACTGGAAATGTCATCATCTTATTTTTATCCATGGGACATGGCATCATCATGATGGTTCTACATGTGCTATAGAAACACAACAGACTTTGATTTAAACATCCGATTCAAAATCAAAGCGAGATATCTGGAGGTGTGAGTTCTCCTCCTACCCGTCCGAGACGTCATCCTGGGTCAGCTTCCTCTCCACCGCCTGCAGGGCAGCCTCCAGCGAGGAGCTGGTCTGGTCCAATCTCTGCTGGACCACTAGGGGCCCGGGGCCCGGGCCTACCACGCAGACCTGGAGTTTTCCTGGCGGTGGTGGCTGGCTGGGGTAGGGGGTGCTTGGGGAGGCGTGGCTGGGGGAGGCGTGGATGGGGTAGGGGGTGCTTGGGGAGGCGTGGATGGGTGTCGGGGGGGAGGTGAACGCCACACTCTGGACAGCGTTGAGGGTGACGCCCAGCGGGGGCGGGGCGCTGGCTGCAGCTGGAGGGTGGATCACATGTTAGAGTATTGACAAACCATGATATAACTCCCTTATATCACCATATAACGACCTCATATCACGATAACCAACTTAATATCACTTAATATAACCTTATATCACCATATAACGACCTAATATCACAAAATAACAACCTTATATCACAATATAACCTAATATCACAATATAACAACCTCATATCACGATATAACAACCTAATATCACCATATAACAACCTAATATCAAGATATAACAACCTTATATCACCATATAACAACCTCAAATCACGATATAACAACCTTATATCACAATATAACAACCTAATATCACAATATAACAACCTCATATCGCGATATAACAACCTAATATCACGATATAACAACCTAATATCAAGATATAACTCCCTTATATCACCATATAACGGCCTCATATCACGATAACAACTTAATATCACTTAATATAACCTTATATCACCATATAACGACCTAATATCACAATATAACAACCTAATATCACAATATAACCTTATATCACCATATACGACCTCATTATCACAATCTAACAACCTTTATCACAATTATAACAACCTAAATCACACAAAACAACAAACATAATATTCACAATCTATATAACCTCATAGTGCAATCTTTCAACCTGAATATTTACAATAAATACACCATAAAATCACCAAATAGGAGCACGAAAGCGTTCAGTTGGTTCTAGAACGACCCAAGGAACTTATAAATACTTATCATTCAACATAATCAACAAACCTTAAATCACTCTAACCTTAACAAGCGAGTAATCTGATATACATAACCTTAATCATTAATTATATCTATCAGTATCACGATGTAAAGCTCATCTAACTAAATTAACGACCTATTGTGTCAACGCTTTTTATTCCAAAGCGAACTCACAATAATGAACATGTCAGAATAAAGAGAAAACCAATATAACGCTGTCGAGTACGATTAAAAATAGTCGTAGAACACAAGTGCAAGCAACTTAAAAAATGTTGATTTAACCCATCTCCCGCACAGAAAAGATGCTAGATAAGAATCACACAAGTTGATTTATATATGATTGTCATACTAGATTGAATGACTGGATCATAGAAACCTAATATCAAACTCGCATGTCGCTTGTTGCGAGTGTGTGTCGTGTGGTGATGGCTGAGTGTGTGTGTGTGTGTGCTCCGCGCGCGCGCGCGCGTGTGTGTGTGCTGCGCTGTGTCGCGGTGCACCTATCTCCTGCGCTCATGGCAGTCTGTGTGTGCTAGGGACTTTGGCACAAGGTGGCGGGGCTTAGACATATGAGGGCGTCGCGAAGAGCGGAGTCTCTACCCTTATGTCTTCGCAGCACGCTACAACCACCTTCTTCCTCTCCGTGCTCCTGGCTTCGGAGAGCGCCCGACTCACCTTCGGGTGGCGAGCCTCCCTCCCCTCCCTCCCTCCACCCCCGTTCCCCTCCCCCCTCCGCTCCCTTGGGCTTGTGTCGGCCGCTTCACAGTGTCGCGACTCCTTCAGGTTGAAACTTCCGGAGGTCGTGGGCTCCAGCACCGCGGTCAGCCCGCGCGCAGCCCCCCCAGCTTGGGCCGCGAGTTGTAGTCAGGCTTGCCTCCTCGGCGACAGGGGAGGCCACTCGCTGGAGCGTGATACTAGGGGAGGCGAGCCCGTCCTGCCCCGCCCTCCCCGATGAGCCCGCCCCCGGCTCCTCCTCTTCAGAGTCGGACTTGACCCGCGCTCGGCTCCGGCCCCCCCGACGGAGGTCTGCTCCGGGAGGTCTCGCTCGTACCCGCCGCCGGGGGGCTCCTTCGTGCTGGAAGGTTCTAGTTGCTCGGGAAACAAAGGGGTTGTCCGTCTGCCTCTTCCCAGGGGAGGAGAGCCAGTGAAGGGGAGCGAGTGATGGAGGAGACGATGTGCTCTCAGACAGGTTGTCGTGAATGCCTCCTCACGCTGCCGGGGCTGGATCTCTATGTTCACGACCCCCCTTCCCCCCCCTCCTCCCATGCTGTGGGTGCTGCTGACGGGCTCAGCCTCTTGGGCGGGCGAGGGGCCCCTTCTTTGCGGGCGACACGTCGCTAATCGACTGGCTTCCTCGCCCCATCTGTGGCTAAGCCTCTCCTTCCTTCTCGGTGTGCTGCCTAGCCAACGGAGCCGCTCGGTGCTGCCGTCTGAAGGCCACAGTCGGTTGCTATGCGAATAATGGCTGTTAAAGTATAACACAAGGTGGACGCCGATCGCGTGGGGATCTGCCGACACGGACCCCCCCATCTCCTTCCGTCACTCCTCTGTGCGTCGGCTCGCTCCGTCTCTCGCAGGGTCGTAAGCGCCGCCGGGGCTTGTCGAGATGGAAAACGAGCGGATCCGTGTAGCGCGTTTTCATTGTGCGATGCGAGATGGCGCCAACTGGGTGGTCCCAGTACATGAGGGCGGCAGGTAGCTGAAGCCACCTCTGGAACCGGGGAGCGTGGGTGCGGAGGGCCTAGGTGTATTGGAGGGTTGCTTGCCCGGCACGGGGGGAAACTGAAGACAGTGGCATGCCTCAGAGTGACCTGCTTCGGTCGGTTGTCCCAAACCTCCGTACGTTCCTCTCCCCTGACGGGCTGCCCTCCAGGACTCGAGTCCCCCTCTCTCCCGAGGTCTCTCCTTGGTGAGCTGGCAGTGGGGTGTGGCAATAATGGAGGCGTGAGGGCGGCTCGGGGAGCTCCGGTGACCCCCGGAAGCGAGCGTGCAATGCTCTCCTGGCCTTCTGGAGTGGCCCTCTGAGGGCGGGTACGGCAATCAGAGGCGTAGCGGTACTGCACATTGGCGCTCTGCAACTTCAGCGTCTTACATGTTACCTCGTCTTGTCCTGAATATAGCGAGCATGGAGGGGTGGGGGGAGGGCTAGTCCCCGGTGGATCGATCGCAGCTCTATTGAGTGCCTCGATGGTCTTGCGCGTGTGTGCAGTGTGCCCCTGGATTTAGAGGACCTGGGCTGCAGGCTGGATCTCGTGTGGATCAGTCGGTCAAACAGCTCTTCCACTCAGTCCTTAGCATCAATAGACTTGCTTCATGTGCGCGTGGGGGAGGACGGCCTGATGTTGGTTACCACGGAGATCGTTTCAAACGACAACCCTTACCTCGCTGCTAGCATAGCTCTTAAAGGATGCAGTAGATGTCATGGGCCTGAGTAGGCTGCAATGTCTAAACGATTATTTAAATTTAACGCATTAATCGCTATTATTTTTTCCAATTAATCGATGAAATTGGATGAAAAAAAATAAACATTTGTAATTTGACAACATTACTTTCCAAATTTTCACAGTGTTAAAAACACCAGGTTGGTCGCTC
>OLKM01005917.1:0-15597 GCA_900291075.1 Melanogrammus aeglefinus | reverse complement strand
TATTCTGTCTTTTAGATGGTATGTCTGATGTTTTTGTACCTACCATCTATTATCTGTTCTTGGTAGTGCAGTGGACGTTGGGTTAGTGGTGCGGGGGTATTGGATTGTTTGTATGGAAAACAGAGTATTGTGTGACGTTGTTTTAACTAAGCCAAGGACTATAAATGGTTAATGCGCGCACATTGGTTTTTTTTTGGTGCCGCTTTCTCTCTCGTCACAGAGCTCTGCTTTTTTCTTCATTGATCAATGACTTTTATTTGTTTTATTTGTTTCTTTAACTACGATCTACGGATCGGATAGTTACATGAACACACACCACGCAACGACACGCACAACACCACAACAACAACACACAACACACACACCACACCACACAACACACAGCATAATGTAAAGCATGTTTCCGTCCGTTTGATAGCCTATTATTAAAAGCCTACAAGAAATGGTCAAGTGAATTGTCTATTTTTTTCTTTACCTTGACGTAATTGATTGAGGTTGAAGAACAGGAAATGGGACCTAAAGCAGCATAAAAAAACACAATCGACAAAAAGGACGGGTTCACTGTGACTGTTTTGTGTGCCCAGATCAATTGAGGGGGCGTGGGCTTATCGATAAAAAGCGGGGTTACCTGACATCAGGGGAACGGCGCAGACATGGTAATTTTGCTATTGTATAATAATTCTATGAGATAATAATTATATGAGTGATAAGTTAGGAGATGTTTGGTAAAGTAAACCTGTGTCTTTTCTGTTAATGATTTTTTACTTTTATGAATTGATTTGTTTGTTAACCAGACATATTCAAAAATTAATGTTCTCTTATTTTGTTCAGAAATGCGGAGTTGAAAACCGAACTTGTCTGTCTGGCTGACTGAGTTGAGCAGCCAAATAGCCTAAATTAATAAATATACTGTTACTAAATGAAGTAGGCCTATGTGTACGTTGTGTTAGTGTCGTGATTTTCTAGTAGCCTACAGTAGGACTGATCTGCGCTTGAACGCCACATAACTGTTCTGTAATAGACCTACACTATTCGCCGATCATGTGACACCCACCGGCTTCTTTTTTCTTTTTTTTATTTTTTGATATGATTTTCGGCAAACCGAAAATTCGTTTTATTTCGGTTTGCGGCAGGGGAATACTCGTATTCTGATTGGCGTTGCATTATATTCCTGATATTGGCCTATGGAACACTGCTAAGTAGTGCTAGTCCAGTCAGTGTTTAGTTCTTGCCCGAGCCGGAGCCCCACCGTTGTTTAACCAACACTTCCTCGGCCGGACGTTTTTATTTATATTTTATCATTTGTTTTATTGCTAATCTGAGGAGAAATCTATGCCACGCGTATTACACGGTTCTTCTTAATGCCGTGGACGCTCCTTTCACTTCATGGGTAGTCCGGTGACGTGTCAACCAGTGTTCTTTCGTTGCTGTGACGACACCGTCTTTGCGGACAAATTATTTCTCTGCTGATCAACGCCTACGAATGGCAAAAGACTTGTATGCCCCCCCTTAAATAATACTATCGCAGAAGATTATTATTATTTATTATTTATTATTATTTTATATTATTCAACTTGAACATGTGTTTTTTAACCAGTCGAGAGTGGTGAGGGATGGCGTAAGGTCGGCCACCCGGAAGTGAGCGTCGCGCGCTGGCCTGTTCTCTTGGACAAAAAGCCAAGAAGCGACGTTTTTCCATTGGGTTTTGGATTATTGGCAGAGAAAATTTGCATCTTTGAAGCACCTCCTAAAAAGCTGGAAATAAAAAAAATAACCTTGCTCCAAAGAACGAAATGGAAACCAATGAGAGTCTTGGTCAGGCACTTAAGCGTGCTCTAGAAAGCGCATACGAGAGAGAGAGAGAGAGAGAGAGAGAGAGAGAGAGAGAGAGAGAGAGAGGGAGGAGAGGGAGGACAGAAGAGAGAGAGAGAGCTGAGAGAAGAAGCCTTCAGAAAAGGGTGCGCGGCAGATAGTACAGTGTGGCCCTAGTTATGTTTATGCACCAACAAACCAGCTACATGTTATAACATGTTTACGAACGACGTCAGGTTGCTAGGGACGCGACGATCTAGTTGTGGGCCAGGAAGTGGATTTTCAATGGTCAGATACAGATCTTGTTATAACGATAATTGAATGAAAGTTATGGGTCATACTTATAGATAGAATATTACAACGAAAATAATTGTATATATATATATTATATATTTAATATTTAATTAATTAAATACAAAAAACGGCTTTAAACATGTGACATGCCCTTTGGCCTTTTTCTTTTCAATGGGCCTGCGTCAACGTCACGTCACTCTCGGCACAACCACGTTTTGTTAAAGGCAGCAATGGAGCTGCCGTAAATTGTGTTGTTTTTGTCGTAAACGTTAGCTTTCCTAACCGCGCGCTAGCTTGGGTTAGGAAATATAGATATTCCATGAAAATATCTGCCCGTAACGGGGCAAACAAGGTTTGTCCTTTGACATCTACGTTTCGAAGGCAATTGCAACGGTGCCATACATGACCATATTTGACTATGTAGTAAGGTGGTAGTAATTAGCTGTCGATTTTGGAGGCTTTATCACATAATGACCAGCTATTGATTTGCTTCCCGATTGAGTTTTCTGACAAATGACATGTTATTTAGCATCTACATTAGCAGCTGAGATCCAATGAGATCAAGCTCGACCTTGTGCCACACCGAGATCATTGTTCCTAGACCATAGGTGTACCATGTAAAATACAGGGTAGGGGCCGTGTAGTGTAGGGGGCCATGTAGGGCCGTGGAGTGTCATGCTTGGTGTCATTGGACTCAGCTCAATGTGTAGATGATAAATAACATGTCATTCGTCACAAACTTTTATCGGAAAGCAAATCAATAGCTGGTCATTATTGATTAAGGCCTTCAATTTCAGCAGCTAATTACTACAACATGTTTGAATGTGTTCATGGTTCATCATGCAATCGCCTGGAAGCGTAGATTGTTGAAGGGACATCTTGTTTGCCCTATTACGCACTGGCCCTTACAAGAAATTACTCAGCAAGTGCTCCATCTCGTTGCACCTCACCCAGCGGCTCGCTTGCAAGATTTTGGCCTGAAGTTCTACCCAGGACCTACACCCTAGCCATCCAACATGCATATCTGAAGAATCAGGCCTCTCTTTTAATAATGACAAAAGTTATGAGAGAAATGCACAATTAACTTTTTGTTATCTCATAAGCGGCGTGGTGCTGGCTCCTTTTGACCTTTTGACCCTAGATTTCAAAAACTTGGCCACAGGCCAGCTGTGTCTACACACCTTTAAGCCACAAATGTACAGCCTCCATCCACAAAAAATGGGGACTAGAAACTTAACCTCTGTCTTATGTATCATTTACTGTACTGTTGGAGGTCACGCCCCTTTTCCGGCCTTTTCGAGATAGCTAGGGATGCTAAAATGTTTACACACATTTCCCGGGTCCCCGAGAACGACATATCCGAGATTTGAAGTTCTAGCCCTTAGAGAAAAAATTGTTTTCCAAATGGAACTGTCATTTGGACAAAGCCCCTCAGAAGAGTGTTGCCTGCAAGACCTAATGGGTTCAGAATGTGGTGAAAAAACAGTTTTTGAGATAGGAAGGTCCTACCGCCCTGAAATTTGAATACCTTATTCTAGGGCCTAACTGGGACCCCCGTACCGAAACTTGGCCCGGTCGGACCCCGAGGGCAGGAAGGGGGGGCCTTCGAGGGGGGGCCAAGTTTTGGGCAGGAAGGGCCCCCCTTCCTGCCCTCGGGGTCCGACCGGTCCAAGTTTCGGTACGGGGGTCCCAGTTAGGCCCTAGAATAAGGTATTCAAATTTAGGGGGCGGTAGGATCTTCCTATCTCAAAAACTGTTTTTGGGGTCAAAAGGTCAAAAGGAGCCGGCACCACGCCGCTTATGAGATAACAAAAAGTTAATGTGCATTTCTCTCATAACTTTTTGTCATTATTAAAGAGAGCCCTGATTCTCAGATATGCATGTTGGTTGGCTAGGGTGTAGGTCTGGGTAGAACTTCAGGCCAAAATCTTGCAAGCGAGCCGCTGGGTGAGGTGCAACGAGATGGAGCACTTGCTGAGTAATTTCTTGTAGGTGGCGTAATAGGGCAAACAAGATGTCCTTCAACATCTACGCTTCCAGGCGATTTGCAATGGTGCCCACACATGAACACATTCAAACCATGTTGTAGTAATTAGCTGCCGAAATTGGAGGCCTTAATCAATAATGACCAGCTATTGATTTGCTTTCCGATAAAAGTCTGTGACAAATGACATGTTATTTAGCATCTACACATTGAGCTGAGTCCAATGACACCAAGTATGACACTCCACGGCCCTACATGGCCCCCTACACTACACGGCCCCTGTATTTTAGGCTCCTACATGGTACACCTATGGTCTAGGACATGATCTCGGTGTGGCACAAGGTCGAGCTTGATCTCATTGGACTCAGCTGCTAATGTAGATGCTAAATAACATGTCATTTGTCAGAAAACTCAATCGGGAAGCAAATTTAGAGCTGGTCATTATTGATAAAGGCCTCCAAAATCGACAGCTAATTACTACCCTGAAACATAGTCAAATATGGTCATGTATGGCACCGTTGCAATTGCCTCGAAACGTAGATGTCAAAGGACACCTTGTTTGCCCCGTTACGGGCAGATATTTTCATGGAATATCTATATTTCCTAACCAAGCTAGCGCGGTTAGGAAAGCTAACGTTTACGACAAAAACAACCACAAATTTACGGCAGCTCCATTGCCGCCTTTAACAAACGTGGTTTTGCCGAGAGTTGACGTGACGTTGGACGCAGGCCCATTGAAAGAAGAGAAAGGCCAAAGTGTTTTAAAGCCGTTTTTGTATTTAATTAATGAAATATTAAATATATTATATATATATACAATTATTTCATTGTAATATTCTATCTATAAGTAGACCATAACTTTTATTTAATTATCGTTATAACAAGATCTGTATCTGACCATTGAAAATCCACTTCCTGGCCCACAACTAGATCGTCGCGTCCCTAGCAACCTGACGTCGTTGAAACATGCTAGGGAGACCATAAAACTAACTATCAAACTAAAGATCAGAGACATTCATTGACTGAAGATTATGCAAGTAAAAAGTATATTTCTCGCCAGAAATGTTATTAGAAACACGTCTAATATATTAAAGCAATATCACACGAGAGGGAGTGCTGTTGTACTGTATATCAGCACTGTGATTCGTCGTAGGCACGAGGCCGCAGGCGAGTGCCGCAGATAATTCACAGCCGTGCTGATATACAGTACAACAGCACGCTAGTGTGATATTGCTTTTATAAACAGTGCTACGAGCACATTTATTAGTTAACAGTAATAGACAAGAGATTATGATTTGTTTGTTTAGTAATCATTTATTCGGCTCCGCCAACACAAATAGTTCCGCAACTAAGGGAGACAGTGTTCAGCACACATATACATAGTTTAACGTAACGCCGTACAGCGGTGATTATGTCTGTAAAAAGTCGCAGTCTAGTTATACTGTATATCAGCACTCATGAACGTCTCTTGTCCATATTGCTCGTGGGACGTCGGAACTACCTGTTGTATAAATATATATATATATATTTATATATATATATATTGGCGCTATATATATATTGCAGTATACGTAACCATTTCCCCCAAATGCTGGGAGAACGTATCGACCCCTGTTGGTGCTATTCCTCCATTCATTTAGATGGGCGGAAGAAACGTGTATAGCATTTGTGGTTTTGGCATAAACATAACTAGGGCGCACTGTACTATCTGCGCACACCCTTTCTGAAGGCTCTCTCTCTCTTTGTTCCCTCTCTCTCTCTCTCTCTCTCGTATCGTTTTGTGGAGCACGTTAATTGTCTGAGAACACTCCCATTCAGAATGCATTGGTTTACATTTCGTTCTTTGGAGCAAGGTTATTTTTATTTATTTTCAGCTTTTGAGGAGCTGCTTTCAAAGATGCAAATTTTTCTGCAATAATCCCAAAACCCAATGGAAAAACCCGTTGGCTTTTTGTCAAGAGAACCCAGCGCGACGCTCACTTCCGGGGTTGGCCGACCTACGTCCATCCTCCACCACTCTACTGTAAAAACACATGTTAAAGTTGAATGATGATAATATATTATAATAAATAATAATAATAATATATATATAATAATAATTCTGCCATAGTTATTTATTTAAGGGGGGGGGGGGGCAGACAAGTCTTTTGGCCATTCGTCGTAGTGTTGATCGGCAGGGAAAATAATTTGTCCGCAAAGAACGGTTGTCGTCGCTTAGCAACGGAAGACACTGGGGTTGACACGTCACCGGACTACCCATGCACGTGAAAGGAGCGTCCCACGGCATTTAAGAAGAACCGTTGTAATACGCGTGGCATAGATTTCTCCTCAGATTAGGCCAATAAACAAATGATAAAATAAAAATAAAAACGGTTCCGGCCCGAGGATAGTGGTGGTAAACAACGGGTGGGGCTCGGGCTCGGGCAGAGAATCTAAACACTGACTGGAACTACTTAGCAGGTGTCCATAGGCCAATATCAGGAGTTAATGCACGCCAATCAGAATACGAGTATTCCCCCTGGCCGCAAACCGAATAAAACGATTTTCGGTTTGCCGAAAATCATATCAAAAAATTAAAAAAAGAAAAAAAGAAGCCGGGTGGGATGTTCATTGTGATCGGCGATAGTGTAGGTCTATTACAGAACAGTTAGTGGCGTTCAGAGCGCAGAATCTACTGTAGGCAAGTAGGAAAATCACACAACACAACGTACACATTAGGCCTACTTCTATTTAGTAACAATATTTTATTAATTTAGGCTATTTGGCTTGCTCCAACTCAAGTCAGCCCAGCCTGGCGACAGTTAAGTTTCGGTTTTCAACCCCGCATTTTCTGAGACAGCAGAACATTAATTTTTGAATAGTGTCTGTGTTAACAAACAAATCAATTCAGTGAAGTAAAAAATCATTAACAGAGAAGACATCAGGTTACTTTACCAGAACATCTCCTAACTTTAATTCTCATATAATTATTATTCTCATAGAATTATTACATCATTATTCAAATTGGCCATGTGCTGCGCGTTCCCCTGATTGGCCAGGTAAGCCTCGCTTTTTTTTATGATAAGCCACGCCCCTCAATTGATCGGGCACACAAAACAGCTCACAGTGACCCGTCCTGTTTTGTCGATTGTGTTTTTTTATGCGTGGCTTATGTGTCCTGTTCCTGTTCAACCTATCAATCAATTTATGTCAGAGTGTAGAGGAAAAAATAGGACAATTTCACTTGACCATTTCTTTGTAGGCTATTTAATAATAGGCTATCAAACGGACGGAGACATGCTTTCCATGATGCTTTGTCTGGATGTGTGTGTGTGTGTGTGTGTGTGTGTGTGTGTGTGTGTGTGTGTGTGTGTGTGTGTGTGTGTGTGTGTGTGTGTGTGTGTGGTGTGTGTGTGTGTGCGTGTGTGCGTGCGTGCGTGCGTGCGCGTGTGTGTGTGCGTGTAACTATCCGATCCGTAGATCGTAGAAAGAAATCAAATAAAACAAATAAAAGTTCATTGGATCAATTGAAGAAAGAGCATGAGCTCTTGTGGACGGAGAGAGAAAGCGGCACAAACAAAAACAATGTGCGCGCATTAACCAGTTATTATGTCCCTTGGCTTTAGTGAAAACAACGTCACACAAAGGCCTACTCTGTTTTCCAATACAACAATCCAATACCCCCCGCACCACTACTTCCAACGTCCCTGCACATAGCCAAGAACAAGATAATAGATGGGTAGGTACAATAAACATCAAGACATACCATTCTAAAAGAGACAGATGAAGCAGCTACCCTTGTTTCCTTCGCCGGTTTTGCCTACAGAGCAGCCCACCTGCATTTAATATATCCGTGAATTGTTACAATTTCTCAGAATCAAAGGCGAAAGTAGAAACGGGTGGCCAAAAGCTGTCGTATTGTTAGTTATCACAGACAATTTTAAGTAGAAACGGGTGGCCAAAAAGCTGTCACATTGTTAGCTATCGCAGACAATTTCAATATAACACTATAACAATCAATGTTCTGTACGGAGCTCCTTCAGGGACGTTAGGGAGAACGCTGCCGGACAGAACCTTAGTTTGGAAGTCGTGCTCAGTGACACGACAAATACTTCCAATTGAGATACATGAGCTTGAAAATTGTGCTTCTGGACACGAAAATTTTGAAAATACGTGTCGCTGATCACGAAAAATAGATTAAATAACGTGACAGTGTCACGAATTTTCGTGAGACCGGGTTGTGTGTACGGGCAGCCTGTAGGGGCGTGTCCGCACCGTTAACCCCGGTTGCGCCTTGATGTCGTGAGATATTTACGGGGTGCGACCGGGCAGGGGCGAAAAGACGTCGGCGAACTGGAGTTGTAAAGTATCCACGTCCGCCGCCTGACTCCCCGACAGATCCTCTCCTCGACCGACCGGAGGGATGGGCCCCGGGGCAGGGAGTTCCGGTCCAAACTCCTCTCTCCCTCCGGTAGCGTCGTGGCGAACGCGACCGGGACCACATCATTCCACTTTTTCAGGAGGTTGATGTGGTAGATCTGTCGGGTATCGCCCCTGTCCGACCGCATTACCTCGTAATCCACGTCCCCGACTCGCCGTGTGACCACAAAGGGACCTTGCCACTTCGCAAGTAATTTGGTGAGTGAGTGAGTAGAGCTTTGCGCGCAAGTCGAGGACGTATTGAATTTCGTTTTTGCTGTCGCTGGACCCCTCCTCCCAGTTTTCTTTAATGAGGTCCAGGACGCCCCTGGGCCTGCGCCCATAGAGCAATTCAAACGGGGAAAACCCTGTGGAAGCCTGAGGCACTTCCCGCACCGCAAACAACAGAGGGTCTAGCTAGCCATTGATGCCAATTTCGAGCATCCTCCTGAACAAACTCCGGATCATGGACTTTAACGTCCGGTTAAACCTCTCACACAAGCCGTCTGTGGCTGGGTGATAGACGCTTGTGTGAATGGCCTTGACCTTCAATAACCCGTAAAGTTCCTTAATCGTGCGTGACATGAAATCGGTGCCCTGGGCAGTGAGAATCTCCTTTGGGATTCCCACCCGCGATATGACGTGAAACAACCGCCTGCGCAACACTCCTCGCGGAGGATGTTTGCGCCAACGGAATTGCTTTCCGGGTATCGGGGTTGCGTAGTCGATCAGGACTAACAAAAATTAGATACCCTTGTGCGGAACGTTCTAATGGCCCGATAATGACCATACCCACGCGATCGAATGGGACCTCCACCAGGGGAAGGGGCCGCAAGGGAGCCCTGGGGATGGCCGGGGGATTCACCAACAGGCACTCGGGGCAGGAGGGGCACCACCTGCGCGCTTCTGCCCGAATCCCCGTCCAATAGAACCGAGCCATTATCCGGTTCAGTGTTTTGTCGTACCCCAGATGGCCCGCCATTGGGTTGTAATGCGCCGCCTGGAAAATTATTTCCCGGCGGCACCTGGGGTACCAGCAACTGGGTTAATCATCTCCTTCACTCTGGGTGTCACGACCCACCCGATAAAGTCTGTCCCTAATCACCACAAAGTGTGGGTAAGTCAGCACTGCGTCTGGCTGTACCCGAAGACCATCAATAGATATCACTTGGTCGAAGGCGGAGCGTAGAGTAGCGTCACGAGACTGCTCAAGGGGGAAATCGTCTACCGGTGGGAATGTCGGCGCTTGGACCTCGGGTTGAGAACCTTCCGCCTCCTCCCCCGATCCCTGACCAGCGTCGGACACCCTCGCATCGGCACAGAACACAGCACATGACTTACATGTCCCTAACTGTCGTGCCCGTACCCCCACAGTCTCGCTAACTGCCCCCGGAAACCCAGCCCAATCTATCCCTAGAATCAGGGGGTACGTGAGGCTCGGACTAACCGCCGCCTTGACTCTATGCGTTTTCCCCCCATAACGAATTTCGATGGGGACCAAGGGATACGTGTGGACATCCCCGTGGATACACCTCACCGAAACGCTCGACGCCTCGACCAATGCCTCGGACCGCACCAGGCGCTGATGGATCATGGTCTGCATACAGCCGGAATCCAACAGTGCCTGGTGCGTACCCCGTTGTATCCTCACTGGGATACGGTACGCCTCGCCGGGACCGTAGGGAGGGATCAGCACACCGGTGATGCGGACGACCTGACCCACCTCCATCATCGGGCAGTCCCTCCGAAGGTGACCCGGTCGTCCGCACCGCCAACACCCCTCCTTTGCCGTCTGAGCATCCGTCTGTGCGGGATGGGGGGGAAGGTGATCCATGTGCCTGCTCCGGAGGGCTCCCCCCCCCCACCTCTAGGTAGCGGGGTGGGTTTGTTCCCCCACAGGGCCGCTGCACCGGTCCGCAGGCTCGGGACTGGTGGCAGCGGTCGTCTGTCCGTCGAGGGGGGAATCAGGTGGCCCTCCGCGATCTGGACGGCCGCCGAGAGGCTCTCGGGCCGGTGGTACCGGACCCAGGTCGACGTTCTGGCTGGAAGCCCCTCGACGAACCTCTCCAGGGCCACCTGCTCCACAATCTCTTCGAGGCTGTTCCTCTCCGGGCCCAGCCACCTCCTCGCCTGGTCCCGCAGCTGCTGGCCGTAGGTGAATGGACGATCGCCGTCCGTGAAGGCGAGGGCCCGGAACCGGCGGCAGTGTTCTTCCGGGTTCGGGCCCAGCCGGTCCCGGATGGCCTTGTCCACGGCCTCGTAGTCCCGCTGGGCCCCTGCCGGCAGACTATGCGCCGCGAGCTGGGCCTCGCCCGTCAGGAGCGGCAGGAGGCGGTGAGCCCACTCTTCGGCGTGGCCACCCGGAGACCTCGGCCACCCCCCGGAACGTCTCCAGAAAGGACTCCGCGTCGTCGCTGTCCCCCATCTTGGGGACGTGAATGGATCCCACCGGCCCTGCCGCTCTGGGTTCCCGTCCGCGGTCGCCAGAGTCAAGGAGCTCCTTAAGGACCACCCGATTGGTGGTCAGAGACTGGCCCAGCTCCAGGAGCACCTCATTCTGCTCTTGCTGTACTTGCGACTGCCGTTCGGACATCTGCGCGAGATGCCCGAGTACTGCTGCCAACGGTGACTGCTCCATGGCCTCACTCGCCCCACATTGGGCTCCACTGTAACGAGTTCGTAAAGAGTGGGCGGAGACAGAGTTGGCGTTCTGCGCTGGTTTGCTTTATTCAACACGAAAGCAACAACTCACACACACACACCAAATCTTAAAGATCCCAAACATGTCCGCCACACCAGCAGCCAGACCCGGTAGTGAGTGTCTGTCAGGCAGGCCTACTGAAGAATCAACGGCTACACTGCGTAAAGAGACTGATAGTATTGAGAAAGTATATGGACTTACCGATCGTGGGGAATCAGCGAATTCTACCACCTCCATTACAGACATTAAAGCCGAGTTGAGCTCCATTGAATCACTCCTCGATGATCTGTTCCGCCGGCAAACGGAGCTGAATACGTTGCTTCACCGGCTTCAGCCCACAAAGACTCCACGCTCGTTGAGTAAGAAAGTTCCGGGTACATCCTCATGGTTCCTTACAGCAAAAGGAAAGGGAAAATTCTCCCTACCCCTCTTCGATCCGTCAGAGAGAGATGACAGTGCTCTGCAGCTGACCAACAAGTATGCCCCACTCGCTGATGTCGACTCTGAGGCGAGCCTGGATGTTGGCTCACCACTGGAACCCTGGGCTGGTAGACCTGCTCTGCCAAGGAGATCGAGGAAGCGTTCCTCTCGCTGTATCTCCAGCCCCGTGTCACCTGCATCTCCATCGGGACCGCCATCTCGATCCAGCACTCCACGGAACAAACGTTCCCGGCTGTCACCTCTAGCTGCTCCGTCTGACGAGCCTGGGACTAGGCCGGCGTCCAGGGCTTCCATACCGCATACTGCAGCTCGCTCCGGTCCGGAGCCTTCAGCGTCCACGGGGTCCCCAACGACCTGGTCTTCCCCCAGAGTCTCTTCTGCGGCTTCGACCACTGACTCCCGAGCGTCAGCCCTGCCCCTGGTAACACGAGTGTCCGATGAACATCCAGCTCCCAGGCCTCCGACATCTGCTGTTCCCGCTCCTCCACGAACGTCCACGGCGGCGAGGAGAACTCCCACGCTCAGTGCAGCCGGGCCCGCCGCTGCTAACGACGCTAGCCGGCCAGCTAGCCGGCAGTCGAACTCGCCGAGACTCCCTCCAGCACTCATGGACTGTGGCCTTTTTGCCCCGCGATTTCTGTGCATTGGCGACACTATTTTAAGGTTTGTTGTCTTCCCAGGTGCCATTACGTACAGTATATCGGGAGGTAAAATACAGGACTGTATCAAACATTCCTCTGTTGCTGGAGCGTCATCCCTCTGTTCACACAGTAATTGTCCACACCGGTACGTGTGACGTCATGTCTAGACAATCAATGAAATTACAACAAGAATTTGAATGCCTGACCTCTACTGTTGAGAACCTAGGTAGGACCTGTGTTCTGTCTGGCCCTATACCTACTCTGAGATACGGCAGTGAACGTTTCAGTAGACTATTTAGCCTACACCACTGGTTACACAATTTCTGTACCGCAATTGGTCTAGGCTATGTTAATCACTTTGATACTTTTTGGGGAAATCCACATCTTCTCAGGTCCGATGGTTTACACCCAAATAGAGCAGGGACAAAAAAACTGATTCACAATCTCACAAACCTGCATCAATTTGAGCTCGCCATCCCAATCAGACTGACTGGGCCCATGTCATGCAGGCATGTCAGCCAAGCCTCTCCCTTTCCCCTCCGACACCACAAGCCCCCAAAGTTCAAGCACGGCCACTAGGCTTGCTGTTTCCCATTGCTGTCAGAATAAGTGACAGGTGTCCTCGGCCCGCACTCAGACCAAACAGACCGAGAATGCTTCGCACACTTCGACCAGCTGTCTGCATCCGTGTTGCTGCCATCGAGGGGAGATGTCGCCCCTGCCAACCAGTCCACTGCAGCGCTCACCTCTATTCCCTCTTGTCCCAGCTCAGTGCCCACTGAAGCTCTTAAGTTTGCACTTTTAAACATTAGATCGCTGTCCAGCAAAACAGTATATATAAATGATCTAATTGCTCAGCATAACTTAGATCTTTTCATCCTCACTGAATGCTGGCTTACCACCACGGCCCAGACAGTCCTCATAGAAGCTTCACCACCAGACTACAATTTCTTCTCTGCAAGACGGGGGTGGTATTGCGGCTGTACTGTCTAACCGCTACAAGTGCTCTGAACGTAATTTTGGCGATTTTGTGTCGTTCGAATACCTGGCCTTTACTACCGGAGCCCAACAACCAGGCCCGGATCTACCATTAGGGCACACGGCACTGTGCCCAGGGGCCCCAACCATTCCCAGCCAGTGGGGGGGCACCACACGAAAGAAACTTTTTTTTTTTATTTTTTTTTTTTTTATGAATGTTTGTACTCTTAAAATAGTTATACATGGTATTATTAAATAGGGTATTCATTTAAAATTCATTATTAAAACGAATGTCATAAGAACAGCAATATAATGATTCTGAACAATATAGTGGCCTAATGTGACAGTTAACCCCCCTCCCATAACCTGTCAATTGAGCCAGTCCACCTATGGTGAAAAAAAAAAAACGCGGTAAAGATGAAAAATTGATGAAAAATTGACAGTCACAGACATGATGAGACATCAACGGAGTGGTTTCGCTAAAAGACAAAAAAAAAAAGTGAAAGACAACAGGCGTTTAGCCGCAATTCAAAATGTTCCGGTGTTGGATCGTTTTTTCATAAAAACAGCACCAGCCGCCAGCACTAGCCGGGGAGATGCTAGTGCTAGTACAGTGCTACAGGGGGAGAGGTTAGCATCACAGCCAGGCGTCGGCCGCGACGATGAGGATGATGGTCCCCTCCAGGAAGATAGGAGCGAAGGAGAAGAGGAGGGATGTGAGGAGGAGGAGGATGTGTGCGAAGCCACCTTAAGCCATGAAGTGACACCCCCCCCATGTGATGAGAAAGAGGATGTCAACCACCCAACGCAGCCGATGCCAGTACACCTTCCAACTGATCCTGCGCTATGGGGAGAGCTCAGTGAGTGGAAAAAAGATCTAGCTATTGCTAATGGTCCCGCTACCTACCACAACCGGGCGGATAAATATGTAGCATCTAAACGGAACGACGGAATGAAAACCCGATGTCTGACGAATGATTTATTACAGTGCCAACTGCCGAATAAACAGTCAAGTGTCAAGGGATTGGATGGTCTATTCCCCTTCGACTGGAATGGTCTATTGCTTTGCGTGCAAATGCCCACGAGAAGAGCGCATGCCACCGTGAGTGCATGCTCGCACTTCTCAGGAGGTCACGAAATGCAGGTACGGTTGATGTTGTTCTGAGGCAACAAAACGATGATGCGGCAAAGTATTGGCGAGAGGTGTTGCGACGCATTGTGGCCATGATCAAGTTTCTAAGTGTACGGGGCTTGGCATTCCGGGGAGACAACGAGCTGCTGGGGTCATCTGGTAATGGCAATTACCTTGGGCTGATTGAGCTACTGGCAGAGTTCGACCCATTTCTCAAAGACCATCTGGGCAAGCATGGCCAAAAAGGAAGAGGGCACGCTTTACCTGTTCATCTACCAGTGTGGCGATCAGTTGATCTTCATCTGCATTATGGGCGAGAAGTGTGAAGCGGGAGGATAGCATACCGAAATTCAGTGTGCACATAAGTACTTCTCCATCATTACGGATTCAAACACCCGACATGTCGTACACACCGATCAGCTGACGTTCATCCTCAGTACGTGAGTGAGAGGAGAACATTCTTGAGCGGTTCGTTTGGCTTCGAGCCAATCTACGCCACACAGGAGTGATTCTGGCTGGTGTGTCAAAGAAATGATAGCCGATTCTCGGCTTAGATCTTTCAAATTTGCAGAGGCCAAGTTATTTGATAAAACGCCAGGCAAATATGGTCCGGGGGAAAAATATAATGTGGTCTCCAAGCTCGACCTTTAAAACCCAAATCAACCCGTTTAAATTCATTTACGTTACCAATGGCGCAGCCAACATTCCTTCAATCTCGTGGGGAGTGAATAGTATTGAGACAGCTTGCAAAAGTGCACGCGGAATTACTTCGACTTTTCTTCTCAGTCACTTTATGTGTTCTGTGCAGTCACCCCAACCGCCTGGGGATAAAATGTTCCCACAACACTGACGTCACAGCGACCTAAAAGCCAACTCTCCAATTTATGAGGGTGGACATTTTGCAAAGCGATTCCACGAAGGCACTGCGAGAAAACTACAAGGCCATCAGAGAGGCTTTGGGGAGATTTTCGACCGACCCGGAGGCGAAGGGGGAAACCAGGCGTGAGGCCGCATCACTATGCGCACATCTCGACAAGTTGGATACAGCGGTCCTGACACATGTGTGGGATAACATACTGTCAAGATTAAAGATCACCACAGAGGCGCTTCAAAACACCAAAATCACACTGGACACCGCAGAGTGCCTTTTGCAGTCACTGCGTGCATATGTGGCATCAGAGAATGAGGTGAGTTTTGAAAAATTCACGAGAATTGC
>OLKM01005916.1:0-15598 GCA_900291075.1 Melanogrammus aeglefinus | reverse complement strand
TCGCTGGTCTATTAGACGGGGGGTGTGTGTGTGTGTGTGGTGGGAGGGCGGGTGACTGGAGGAGGAGGTGTGGGGGGGTTGTGGGATTTTAAGGCACAAGGCAGCGAGGGACCAATCAGGGCGCACGTTGGGCGGTTTGCCTCCAGCTGGTGTTGTGTGTGTGTGTTGTGTTGTGTTGTGTGTGTGTGTGTGTGTGGTGTTTCTGTGTGTTTATTGTTGTTGGTGTGTGTGGTTTGTGCGGTGCTGTGTGTCCGGGTGCGTACGCATTCTTTGTTCAGCGTGTGTGTAGTTCTGCGTGTGTCTTCGAGGCAGCCACGTGTCAAGGCAAATGCGACACAAAAGAAAAAAAAAAAACGCACACGTACACACAATAACACGCGCAAGCCCACTCACACAGCTCACTGTGACGAAGGCCCTGAGCATTTTTCGGGGCATTCGCTGTTCAACGGTCCCCCCATTTCAGGTTTATATAAAACGCATACTTTCTACTTCCTGTCAGCGGTGCCGGGGTAAATCCTACAGTTCGTCACAGAGACACTTTGAGATGCACGCAATATTTCTACATGCATAAATGCAATGCGTGACAGCCATCTGCACTGGTGTGTGTCTGTGATTCAGCGATGAACCCGCGATTTTTTAATTCACATGGTCGTGGCTGTTTATTTACATTTCTTGAATAGCTGAATTGTTCTCGGACTTAGCCGGTGTTGCGAATTTATGCAAGCGTGTGCTGCCGATGCTTTCACGTGCTGGAAGCATACGTGTGCAACGCACATGACATGGACCACATCACGTGTGAGCATCACTCATCTTTCATTTGACATACAAAATATAGCAGATAGTTAAACCAAAGCGGACTCACAATAAGCAGGCTTTTTCAGAAGAAAGAGAGGACGATATATCACTGCTGGGTATAGTAAGGATGTTCTGACAACCAAGTTTCCAAGCACTTACAAACTCTAGTGTAACCCATTCCCCGTATCAACAAAGATAGCAAAGATTAAGACTAGATGATGGCTTTGTTCTATTTTAATTGCCAGGACGTAACATACACTAAGTGTGGTATAATATTGGAAGTGCCAGACGTACAGCGTACACTAACTGTGTAAGGGGACTGTAGGAGGTTTGAGGGGTACGTATTGCTTAAATACACTAAACCGTCTCTCTCGCACGGAGTGAGACATCGCCAAGATAACAGGTTTTGTTTTCTACTTCTTTTTTGAAAAGACCCGAACAATCTAGGAATACGCGCAACCTCAAGCGGCAACGATTATAACTTCAGGAGAAAAAACATTCAATCCATAGTTGTTATGGGTGTTGGTATCACTACGTGTATGTACAGCATGTACCTCAGTCTGTTCCTCTTTTGCTACGTTTGTCTTTTCTGTGGCTTGGTTTTGGACTCTGAATCAGATTAAACCACACACACAGCACACACACACACACACACACACACCAACACACACACACACACACACACACACACAACACACACACACACACACACACCCCCCGTGTGTTTTTCATGCCAGCGAAATCTCCATTCCAAGTTGTGGGAGGGTGTGTTACAGCAACATTTCCGAGGCCCTAAGCATATGCTAGTCTATATTTTAAGTCGTACTATCCTCGTTCGCTAACCCAAGCTTTCCGTTCCAGTGACTGACAGAACTCCTAATGGGTATTTGCTCCGCACTACGACACAGCGCGGATAGGAGCGACAGGCTTCTTGGAGACCTTCAAACTTTCAATATGTTTCTACATCAAAAATGCATGATTCTCGTCAACAGCGAGCCTAATAAAATGTTGCAGCACTTAGTGGGTCAGCGGCGTCGAGATGAGAAACATGATTTATAACGTTCAGCTGTCTGACCGCCTCGAACAAAATGTCTGTCATTGAGCCCTGGTTGTTGGCGGCATCGTACCACTCTTCACTATGCGCTAAACTCAGTCAAAGTGTTAGTTTTAGTTTTATTTGTATGTCGTAGTGTGTGTATTCCTGGCCAACTAATGTACACACTATTTCTATGTTGCATTCCTGGCGACTTAAAAATAGCACTTTAGCATTTGTGTGCATCTATCCTGTATCTTTGTTCTTACAGAATGGCGTAACCCTAGTGATTGTTGTGGCTTTGGGCACATATGAACATCCTCACTGTACCTACAGCAATATATTGTTGTTTACTCTTATTCTTCTGAAAATGTACGTATTGTAATCGATTTGGATAGAGCTCTTGCTAATTCCTCAATGTTAATGTAAAACAAGAATCTTAATCGCTTTAATTCGTGCGCGGGATAGCTTGACCTTGAGCATGCTAGCCCTGACTTTGCCATACACCCCTTAGCGAATCCTGGTACAAACTCCTTGCACCTGACCCTGATCGTTTCCCTCTCTCCTTTCCATTAATTTCAGGCCGTCCTTCCTGATTCCTTCCTTAACAAACTAAAATGGCGCGCCGATATAAATGCAGAATATTTAAAACTGGATTTTACTAGTATATTAGTTCTGTTTGACTCTGCGGCCGGCAGGCTGCATATCCATTCCCGATCAGCCGCTCAGCTAACCCTGGGAGACTTACTGTATGCTAGCTCAGACCGTCTTCCGCTCCAATTAACTCAGACGTCAATTGGAACGCGGCGTGTTTGTCTGTTAAGGAACAATGAAGTAACCCCGGAGCGAGGTAAGGCGGAAAAACGAGCAGGGTCTGGGGGTTCACGTCTCGTTTGTTGTTGTTGGTTGTGTTTTTCTGGTGACTGGTGGTGGAATGCGAGTTGATGAAATTCCCAACGGGACACAAGGGAAGGCCTCTCGGACATCTTACATGGAGTTCGTCCTTGTACAAGTTGCTGTTAAAAATAAAGAAACGTATTGAGTATTGCAGCGAACATAACAAATGTAACTCAAAGGCATACAACAGACAGTGTGGAACAGGCAAAGGCGGTGAAGCCTGGCCTATGCTATGCTACAGGCTACAGGCAACACGCACAGAGACACAGCTCTATAGATATGCTTCTTCCCGTTAACGATATCGGAGGAGAAAACTTAATCTCCACCACCGCCATCCTACTCCCCCATCACTAGCCTTACTTCACCAACCTAATCCACAGACACCATCACCTCTTCTACCACCACCACAATCCACCGACCTTGTCCGCCCGTCCGTCCGTCCGTCCGTCCGTCCGTCCGTCCGTCCGTCAGTCAGTGTAAAAGAAAGGTGGGGTGATCGGCCGGATCTGTGTGAATGCGTGTGTTTGTTGTTTGGATGGAAAGTAAGTGGGGGGGGGATACAAATGACACCGGTGGGTCAAAACACCCATTTCCGCAATCATCCGATTTTGACTCCAACCTCTCTCACCCTTTTTTTTTTTTTTTTTTACACTGTCTTCACGGGATGATCACAGAGCGGCTAATCAAGATCTATCTGTGGGGGCAGCGACGTTCTAAGCCGGTCTCCTCTTGATTGGTGGACGGCATACCTGGCTGTGGGGGGGATCAATTAAGTTCCGTTAACGCATTCACACACACACACACGCGGGGGGGGGGGGGGCTGAGGTGGTGTAAACAGCACCAATCAGGACACCCTGTTGTATTACGCTTTCCGAACTTTTCTGTTTCCTGTTTTCTTTATGCCGGTGGGGGCAAGGGGTGGGGGGGGGGGGTTGTTGAATGTCAGCCGTAGTGTAAGAGTGTATTTTTTCTTAAGAGGCGTCGGGAGGATGTAAAAAGCAGCTACTGGGAAGTCAATAAGTAGCGGAAAAGCATATTTCTGGAAAGAGAATAAAGCTTCAAACACACAAATACACGTTTTAGCATGGGGGGGGTCTCTGCTCATAAGTTGCACGTCGTTTTTAACTAAAGTGTTGGAATGACGTCATAGCCAGTCAACGTGGGAAACTCAGAAAGCGAACAATCTATTTTCTGGAAATACGAAACAACACACACAAGTAACAATGCAAACCACCTTGCAGTCATTTTGTCGAAAGTGCTTGCGGCACTTAACAGATAGCGCTTTTGTAAACAACAAGTGTGTGAAAGGCGTGTTTCGTCGCCAGGGGGCGTGACTTTGCGGCTTTCAGTTCGGCGTGACACACACACACACACACACAAACAACACACACACACACACACAAAGAGTTTAATCACATGTACCGTTTGTCTCCTCAAGTTGCGTTTAGCGGCGGATCTTGACGGAATCAAACTCTTTATCGCTGAATTGACCTTTCAGAGCGACGCAGAGAATTTAAAGCTTTGATTATCACTCAAGATGTTCAAAGTACTGCGTTGTTTTAATAAATGGTCGGTGTGGTGGAGGTGGTGGTGGTGGTATAGAAAGCCCCACAGGATACACCAGGAGGAGCCACCCGCAGCAGAGAGTAGAGTTTAACGCGGAGCTAGCATGTTCATTGAACGTGTTGTGTGTGGTGTGTGCGTTGCCTGTGTGTTGGTTGCAATAATGTATACACGCATTGTGTTATAAGGGTGTATTATTTACATTTATCTTCAGGGTGTTTAGAAGATGCTTTTATACCGAAGCGCTTAACAATAAGTACTTTTGTCAGAAGAACGATGTCATTGTACCACCCACACCCTTTGTCATGCACGCATACACTTAAACAATGCTCGCGTTTACATGCGCACACTAACACACACAGGCAAGAAAACACATGCAACATACAAACAACCACACATGCACACGCCTAAATACATGCGCGCAAACGCACAGGCACACACCAACACACGCACGCGTGTGTATGTGCATGTGAACACGCATGTGTGCTTGTGCGTGGGTATATGTGTGCATGTGCTATGTCAGCGGTGATTGGGGCTCAGTCAAGGATCCTCTTTCTCCTCCTGACTGATTTATCTCCGGCGCTCCGCCACGGCTTACGGTGGATTTCATTCGCGTCTTTCCATTCCACCAGGGACGCCACCGGGGGGGAAACGCCAGAGGCACAGGGCATTGATTACAGTCCGACCCTCCACCACTCCAAAGGAAAAAAGAAACGTAAGGATGCATCGATCGGGTTTAAAGGTTTACCGTTCACGATTCTCTATTCTACGTGTAGGATCAGTTAAATGACAGTGTATGGACATTTGTAGTGAACTTACACTGCATGGCTTCCGGAACTCTGTGTTTTGAACTGTGTGTTGCCACTGTGTGTGTCTGTGTGTGTGGGTGTGTTGCACTGTGTGTGTTGTGTGTGGTGTGTGTGTGTGTGTGGTGTGGTGTGTGTGTGTGTGTGTGTGTGTGTGTGTGTGTGTGTGTGTGTGTGTCTGTGGTGTGTGTGTTAGGCCTTTGTGAGGTGGTGAGTTATGTGTGCCTGTGTGTGTGTGCTTGTATGTGTGCCTGTATGTGTGCCATGATGTGTGTGTGCCTGTATGTGTGCTGTATGTGTATGTGCGCGTGTTGTGTGCGGCGCGCGTGTTGCCGTGTGTAACCCTTTAGGCCTCAACCATGCGGTATTCATCAGGGTTGACGCTGGTGGCTGTCAGGAAGTAATGAAGCCTCGAGTGTATGTGTGTGGTGGTTGATCTTTAGTGAGGCCATATTGAAGGTCTCTATAACTAAATGCAGGATGTATGTGCATTTTTTATTGTGTATATATATATATATAGTAACAGTATATACACAAATGTATACGTGTTTGTTTTTTGTTACTATGTGGCTTTGATTGTTTTACTTGTTGGTCTTATGGATTTTGTGACGACACACAACATGGGACAGCGAGTCAGACAGACAGAAGACAGACGACCAGACGAGACAGACAGGACCAGACAGAGCAGACAGACAGACAGACAGACAGACGACAACGACAGACAGACAGACAGACAACAGAGAGAGACTATTAACTCATGTCCACACTAGGATGCAGCATTGCATTTTTGAGGAGCCCAACAAGTGAATTATAAACAAAAGATCTGTGCCTGCTGGACAGGAAGTTCATACACTCTGGAAGGCAGAGAGCAGCACCCTTATTATCATCATAACCTCCGTTTCCCCGCCAGAGATGTTGCCAAGATGCTTGATATTGTGAAAAGAAATGGGGGATTGATTTTTTTTCTCTGGTGCTACTGCTTCTTATAATATCTACGTTATCATTTGAGCATATCTGGTAGGTCGACCCTCATTACCATTCCCCATGCTTTTGAGTTAGCTTCATCTTAAATGTCAAATCTCTCTCTCTCTCTCCCCCCCCCGTTCGTGTTACGTCTCTCTCTCTCTCTCTCTCAGTCGTCTCTGTCTCTCTCTCTCTCTTCCTCTCTCTCTTCTCTCTCTCTCTCTCTCTCTCTCTCTCTCTCTCTCTCTCTCTCTCTCTCTCTCTCTCTCTCTCTCTATCTCTCTCTCTCTCTGTGTGCAGACAGGCACTGCTGCCTCCCTCCTCCCTCCCTCTCTCCCTCTTTCTGCCCTTCTTCTTCCTCCTCCTCCCCCCCCCCCACCCACAGTGTGTTGTGACAGAACAGGGACTGCTATGCTAATGAGCATAAAAAACACTTTACTTTCAATGTCGATCTGTTGGATCGGTAGCCAAATTAATCACGCTATTTCTATGTGATTTTATTATTTTACTATGCCTAAAGGGCTTACCTCAATGAAAAAAACAACAAGATACCTCATTTGTATTGAAATGGTCGGGGATAGTATGGCTTATTTTTATTGTTTGTTTTTCAAACCAATTATTTCTTGAAACAGTCTTAAAACAATATATTTTTCAATAAAGTTTGACTTCAAATACAATTATCCACCGCATCCTCTTTCAAGCTTGTAGTTTAAATACTGTATATTCCCCGATCAAACTCGATGCCGGGTGTTTGAGCTCTTTATTGTTTGTCTTCTAGCCAACTGTATTTGCGACAAACAGACGCGCGCACAAACACACAAACACAGAGAGTGATTACCACTCAGACCTGGAGTCGGTTGGTCGTTGTCTGCTAAGGTCTTCCAAGGTTCCCCGTTCCCCGGCGTAATTGGCGGTTTGAAAAGAATCCCAGATTCCCGCACCCTATGAGTCAATAATGGAGGGAAAGAGCCTAGCTTGTTTTCTTAGCGGTTGTATTTTATTTCCTGGCCGGATAAAATAAAAGGGATATAAATTTGGACGAGAGATATGGGTCATGTTGCTCGAGAATGAAACACGAATAAAACACGTCCGGGGTTTGTTTTAATTTCCCTCAACTCGGTACTTGATGGACTTACGTAAGCTACCTGTGTCGTGTGGGTTATGCTAATATTTTTTTGAAACATTTAACTCGTTCATATTTCACATCTAGTTGTTGAAGGAAGCCACAACAAACACAATAGAAGCAGTCTGAGCTTTTAATAAAGGCATTTTTAAACCCATAAAGCTGTTCGTCAGTTACAGCCTCAGGCCCTTATTGAGCTGGGAAAAAAGAAAATCCATAGACGCTAAAACTGTCCGAACAATCTTGCACTAACAAGGTGCTTATGCACTAAACATTTCTAATTGAGTTGAAAAAATGTGTGCTGTTAATGTGAAAATGAATTGAATTTCACTGAATTCTTGTTTCTTTGTTCATTCAATATAATGCCATATTTTGCTGACTGTGTGAGATGTTTTGCGCACACGCATCCCTCTCTCGCACGCTGAATGTTAACACACACAGCGCATTTTACCAGGACGTTTATGACCTTGGTTTACCAAAGAATTGCATTTCACAAGAATTGCAGAGAAAACCGGCTACTTCTTTTACATCTATAAACCATAAAGAAAAATTATAATGTCTTTGAATTTCGACTTTTTTTTCCATCTGCTGTTAAATATGGCACTCATATGTGATCGCCGCGACACACTATTGAATAACATAGTGATTTTTGCTCCCACAGATGAAAATCAACACAATCCTTAACATCATTGGATTCAAATGGCTCAGTTTGTACAAGTGGCCGATGGATTTAAAACACGTCTCAGGCATTGCAATGACTTTGAAAACACCTGCTGCAGAAAAACAAAAAAAAAGTCTTTTCAGTTATTTTCTACCTGAAATCAGAATGGCATCGTGATTTCAAGAATTTAAACAGAATCACAGAGGCGTCTCGATAACTGGTTTATGTTTTTGTCCCTAAAAAATTGAAACCGAGTCTCTACTATACAGTTTTCCCAGAATGCCACTGCCATCTCAAATCCACAATACCCCACAATTCCTCTCTCTGTCTTTCACTCCTCCCCCTCAGCCTCATCTCTCTTTCCCTCCATCCATCGCTCCATCTCAGCATGGGTGAAAACACCTCCCCCTCCCCCTGATCTCTCACCCCCCTGTTTTGGTTGGGTTTGCCACATGGACAACAAGAAGTCACTCTTGCTGTCATCCGATACGACCACTTCATTAGCCACAGTCAGAGATTTTTTTCCCCCCCCTCTTCCCAGCCATCCTTGGACGCCATGTGATGGAATTTATGGTGCGCTAGTTGAATTACCACTCACCCCTGCTACATGGGCATGTTCCCAGCACACCAGGGACGAGGTGAAAAATGCATACGTCACCATACTCGCCTCCAGCGGCTCGGAAATCCACTCTCAGGTTTTTTCCTTTTGCTTAAATGTTGGTCTTGGGGTCTCTCTCTCACTCTCACTCTCCCTCTAATATATTTGTATATACAGTATATAGATAAAAACACATATATATACTGTATATATATAAAAAATAATTATTATAAAAAATTATATATATATATACAACATACATACATACATACAGTATATCTATATTGAGGATTGGATGGATGAGGGCCACATTTGAAATTTGTATGAATTCAGAATCAGAGATTTGAATCCATCTTCCACTTTCCCATCCTATATAATCACAAAAGTGACTCCAACAGGTAGCCTTCCCATAATTTTGACTTTAATCTCTGAATCCTGATATAATAAAAGATAAAGTCAGAGTTCCTGAGATTAAAGTTTCGGAATTTTGACCTTTACCTCAACGACAATCCTCGCCATCCCGATTCCTCGTCCGTACGTTGACGGTTACATACACACCCGACCAGCGTTCCCTACAGCATTGGTCAGGTCGGTCGCCAGGTTCTTTCCTCTTCCTGCAGCGTCTCCAAGTCGGAGCCAACCATCGGACGGTCATGTGCTGTTCAGTCGTCCGGCCCTCCCGATAGCTTGGGTTTCACTTGACAATGATTTGGTTCTTGCCGTGCGCCCTGCGCCAGATCGCTCGCCCTGTGTGTTCCCCGGGGAAAAGGCTCGGCTGTGAGCCGTGTCTTTCCCGCCTTTACATTACACCGCGCTCCAACGCTTATTTATTTAATTCCTCTGGCACTGAATTACAGCAGCGGAGGGAAAAACTTTGAAGGAGAAGGTGGTTTCACACCGTGGGCTGGATTATTCCGAGGGTTTGACTACTGCGCAGTGTGGGCAAGACAAGGCTAAGGGGTGATCCAGGTTTGATACCGGGCTGTTGTCTCTCTCTCTCTCTTTCTCAATGTATGTCTCACTCTCTCTCTCTCTCAATGTGCGTCTCTCAATGTCCCTCTCCCTCTTTCTCTCTCTCAATGTCAGTCACTCTCTCTCAATGTCTGTCTCACTCTCTCTCTCTCTCTCTCAATGTGTGTCTTCTCAATGTCCCTCTCTCAATGTCAGTCACTCTCTCTCAATGTCTGTCTCACTCTCTCTCAATGTGCGTCTCTCAGTGTCTCTCACTCTCTCTCTCTCAGTGTCTCTCAGTCACTCTCTCTCAATGTCTCTCTCTCTCTCTCTCTCTCTCTCTCTGTGCGTCTCTCAGTGTCCCTCTGCCTCTTTCTCTCTCTCTCTCTCTCTCTCCCTCTCTCAATGTCTCTCTCCCTCTCTCAATGTCTCTCCCCCTCTCTCAATGTCTCTCCCCTCTCTCTCTCTCTCTCTCTCTCTCTCTCTCTCTCTCTCTCCCCTCTCTCTCTCTCTCTCTCTCTCTCTCTCTCTCTCTCTCTCTCTCTCTCTCTCTCTCTCTCTCTCTCTCTCTCTCTCTCTCTCTCTCTCTCTCTCTCTCTCTCAATGTCAGTCACTCTCTCAATGTCTGTCTCACTCTCTCTCTCTCAATGTGCGTCTCTCAATGTCCCTCTGCCTCTTTCTCTCTCTCTCCCCCTCTCTCAATGTCAGTCACTCTCTCTCAACGTCTGTCTCACTCTCTCTCAATGTGCGTCTCTCAATGTCCCTCTCCCTCCCTCAATGTCAGTCACTCTCTCTCAATGTCTGTCTCACTCTCTCTCTCTCTCTCTCTCTCTCAATGTGCGTCTCTCAATGTCCCTCTCCCTCCTTCTCTCTCTCTCTCTCTCTTAATGTCAGTCATTCTCTCTCAATGTCTGTCTCACTCTCTCTCTCTCTCAATGTGCGTCTCTCAATGTCCCTCTCCCTCTTTCTCTCACTCTCTTTCAATGTCTGTCTCACTCTCTCTCAACGTGCGTCTCTCAACGTCCCTCTCCCTCCCTCAATGTCAGTCCGTCTCTCTCAATGTCACTCTCCTTTTCCCTTTGGCTCTCCCAGTCTCCCTCTCCCCCTCTCTCTCGATGTCCCTCTCTGTCATTGTCTATCCCAACGTCTCATTGTCTCTCTCCCAATGCCCGTCTGTCGCTCAATGCCAGTTTCTTATTAGCCGCCTGAATCATCTTCGCTACACAAAAGGCTAAACCTCCCCTAAACAAGCCCCCAATGGTGGAATGGAAAGGCCACCATGACAATGAAACTGTGCAAACAAACAATCGGAGATAGTATTGGCGTCAGCATTCGCCTCCTTTTTGTATTCTAGCTCTCTGTTCTCGCGCCGTTATTGGGAGGAAGATATGTCTGAATAGAAAAAGTTTATCACATCTTATACATATATATATATATCACCAATGCCACAACTCACAACTACAAAACACTGTTGGAATAACTTGCAGTGGTAAATATAGCTTTATATATCTTTATAGTAGTAGCGTGGAGGTCACGATAAATTGACTCTATCCACACATACACACAATACTCAAATGTATAAATGTAGTTTAGACATTTGAGTATTCTCTGAATATATATGATAAAAGGACACCGGATGTTGGATTGGACACGAAATGTTTGTGTGGAGGTAATAATCCCAATCAGGCCCTTGTTTGCTCTATTGGAGTAATTGCATCGCCGATGTGATAGCACTCTAGTTGTTTTAAAGGTGTTTGAGTGTGTTAAAAGTGTCCAGCTAGAAAAGAAAGGAGAGTAGGAGAGTAGTTCAATCTAAAGCAGGGTACGAGAAATGAAAGTGAAACCCAATTACAATACGGAGTTTTGTATTTAAAGTTGTTACATAAAGACCCAAACTAAGCTGAGGGAAAATCCTTATAATGTTTCAATAAAGCCTAGTGCCTGGGCTCCAAGTGTGCCAATTATCGAACTGTGATTTAAAGCAAGAGCAACATTTTCTCTATAGTGTGCTAGCGTCTCATTTGAATAGGATAGCAATGAGAGAGAGAGAGAGAGAGAGAGAGAGAGAGAGAGAGAGAGAGAGAGAGAGAGAGAGAGAGAGATAATGCGAGAGAGAGAGAACAAGGGAGAGAGAGAGACCAGGAGAAGAGGTGGATAGAGAGAGGGAAGCTGAAAAAAAAAGAGTTGTACTGAGGCATTCACATGAATCCAGCCCAAGTAGATTCTGTTAAGGCAAATTGGTGACTGGGTGTTATCAGTAGGGGGTTTTCGCGTGGGACACGGCACAAGTGTTCTGCGTATTAGGCACTCACACCCTGCCAATATGCTTTCATTATTTGGCCCCCTTTCTTCCCTGTGAAGGGGGGAGATCCAAAGCCTGATGAAGATGAAGATTTATCTTAGTACGCCTCGTGGAAATGTAAAAATCTAATAGATATTCATGGTCCAACTCTTTTTCATCTAGGGCGGAGCAGAAACAGCTGTGGCGAATTTTGGTCGAATAAGACCTTCAATTTGTCTTACGTATAAAAATGGCAGGCAGGGAAATGGGCTTTTTCGTCTTTTTAATACTTTTTAAAAGTGATGTTGGAAATCCTTTTCGTGAAGGAAGGAAAGCTGCACTAACTGACTGGTAGAGGCATATCGATTTTTATTTTATTTGGGATCACAATTGGAAAAAAGCATACCGTCTTCCCTGTGAAAAGTGAACACGCTTTTTCTCACGGTTCCTTTCCTCAGAACAGATTATTCTCAAATCCCCGGACCATGAATTGTTACTGTCCCTAGGGAGAAAGACAATATAAAGTAGCGTGCACAAATTGCTTTATATATATATATATATATATATATATATATACGGACTCAAATCCTGCAGTGCCAGACGTGTCCCCCTGCTAAAGCCAGTGCATGTCCGGGCCCGTTTGAAGTTTGCTAGAGAGCATTTGGATGATCCAGAACAGGATTGGGAGAATGTCATATGGTCAAATGAAACCAAAATATAACTTCTTGGTAAAAACTCAACTCGTCGTGTTTGGAGGAGAAAGAATGCTGAGTTGCATCCAAAGAACACCAATACCTACAGTGAGCACTGGGGGTGGAAATATCAATGCTTGGTGGGTGTTTTTCTGCAATGTGGACCAGGGACGTCTGATCTCATGTGTACGGAAAAAATGAATGGGGCATGCATCGTGAAGTATTTGAGTGGAACTCCTTTTCCATCAAGCAAAGGTCGTTGAAGATGAGAAAACGTGGGCTGGGTCTTCAGCACCTGACAATGACCCAAACACACCGCCCGGCCAACCGAAGGAGTGCCTCGGTAAGAGCTTTTCAGAGGTCCGGAGTGGCCTAGCCAGTCTCCAAGTCTAACGCCCATAGAAAATCTTTAGAGGGATTGAAAGTCGTGTGTTGCCCAGCGAAGGCCCTAAAAACATCACTGTCTAGTGAGAGATCAGCATGGAGAAATGGGCCAAAATACAGCAGCAGTGTGTGAAATCTTGTAAAGACTTACAGAAACGATTGAACTCTGTCAATTGCCAACAAAGGGCATGTAACAAAGTTATTGAGATGACCCTTCTTGTTATTGACCAAATTGCTTATTTTCCACCATAATTTGCAATATTACTTCTTTAAAAATCAGATCAATGTGATTTTCTAGATTTTGTTTTTTCCATTTTGTCTATCTCATCGACTTGAGGTATACCTTATGAATGAAATTACAGCCTCTCCTCATCTTTTTGAGTGGGAGAACTTGCACAATTGGTGGCTGACTAAATACTTTTTTGCCCCCTCTCTATATTTGTGTTAAATCGATTATCGCTTTTAATAACCGGACAAATTTAACACAATACACCGTCCGATTAAATAAACCCAAATGATGACAAATCAAAACTGAACGGTTCTAAGCCAATTCCAGCCTTTTCATAAGGACAGGAAAAGGGGTATAAAGGCGAGAGCAACATATTCGCTAGCATTCAAAAAAATAAAAAAACAGACACCGCAGACTCCCTCTTGCGCTATTTAAATAACAGATTGCTTCTATCGGGCATAAGACTGACTCCCCCAACATCTTTCTCAACCGAGCTCGGCGCACAAACGTATATTAACCAGCCGGGTAGTGTCTGGAGAATTAGGTTTTTTTTTGCATTATTGCGAGTGACCTGAGCAGGGCCAGAGACAACTCTAATTCCAGGGCTGGGGGTGGCTGTGCCTTTATGGGTGGTGAGGGGTTAGATTATTATCTGTGAATCATCTATACATACAGGAGTTTTTACTCAGGCACTTAAGTCTGGGTAGATCGCTGTCTGGCCGGGACCTGCGACAGCAGCCTACTATGTATAATGTCAGATATATTTATTTCAACGGGGTGTTGAATATGGTTTACCTCCAGGATGGCTTGATTGGGACGCGATGTTTGGTTTGCGTTCGTAGTGCAAAAGTGATAGAACAAAACCCAGACCTAGAAACAGGAAAACAGGATGTTCTATGGAATACATGGGCGTTCTATGAAAAACCATCACTCCGAATCAACCCAACGTTTCTATCAGTTGTATTCCGGTGGGCGTTAAAAAAACCCCAACTAATATCTCATCGACATAAACATCAGATTTAATGAAAATGAATCTTATTATTTTCCTCCAAACATAAGAAAGTGACAATCTGACCGGGATTTCATCATCGGTTTATTTTTGCTTTGATTGCTATTTATCCTCATTCTTCGTCTCCCCCTCCCGTCCCCTGGCGCCCATCCCCCCGCAAAAACAATTGGCAAGGGATGTGAGAAATTCGGAAAACGTATACAACAGATTGCATCCGGCGATGGTGGCACCCAGATTAGCGGGTCCGTTGGGGTGGTCGGCGATGTGGTGTTGGGTGATGGGGTGGTGAGTGACGGTGGTGCTGGGTGGACCCAGAGGGCTACCTTAGGCTGAGGCACGGTGGGGCGCGATCCAGGTGGGTGGGGGGTGAATGGCATGTGACTGGTTGATTGTTTGTTGTACGGGAGCGGTTCTGGATCACCGACCCGATAAAACAATATGCCCCAAACAGATTGGGCTGCCAGCGCGCGCGCAGATGCGCAGTGGCGAGGAGGAACGAACGTGGCGAATGTTCTTTTTGGTGGGTCTTTTTCTTTTTTTTCCCCTCAAGGTCCAAGCCCGCGGGATGGGTGGGGGGGGGTTTGAAGGTTTTGAAGCCTGGAATGGTTGGCGTCTGAATGGTCCTCAGGGGGTGTTGTGGGGGGGGGGGGGGGGGGGGGGGGGGGGGGGGGGTTCAGTTGTCTACTGAGCACGACGCGGTTGGAGGCGGAACGAGGATACGCGGTCCGACTCGCAAGCCCAACCTCAACAAGACGTTCGAGAACGACACACACACACACTCACAACACATAATACACCCCCCCCCAGAGGTACGACGTGTGGTAGTGTTAATGGTGTCTGGGTTGTGGATTCGCCCGCACTCTGATCTCATGCGATTCATTGCGTCCGATAGTACGCCGTGGATAAGGAGCGGGAGAACATAGGAGTTGTTTAACAAGTTGGATTAGTTTTTTGTAGGTGCGTAAAATTACGAAGAAGAAAAAGTTCCGTTGCTGACCAATAATTAAAAAGGAACTTCAGTAAAGCAGGAGATCGCATTTAGGTGAAAACCTTGCATGTTTGACGCCTGCTGTAAGAGAGAGAGAGAGAATGTTGTGTTTGAGCTGGTGTGTGTGAAAGGTGTGGTAAGTTGGAAACTCGAGGAAAATTTTGTCCAAGCAAGAACAGGAAAGAAAGAGGTAGATATGCGGTGGTATCGCTAATACCATTATCAAACAACTGTGGCCTGTTTTTCAAATGCCTCTACTGCCTTATGAGTCCACTGCGTTGGTTTTTGGACGTCAGTTACGTCTGCCTTGTCCTCCTAGCTCCCTTCAAACGAGAAAGGGCAGAGCTTTTGTCTGGAGTATAGACAAATTTTTTTTTTTTTCTTTTTTTGAGTAAACAACCATGTAGGCTGTTTTGTGGAGGGGCAAAGAAAGTGAAGTGTGTAAAAAAGAGAATAAAAAAAAAAAAAAAGACGCTGGAACGCAAAGCCCTAAGAGAGATCGCCCAACACATAAACTGTGACTTTATGAGGACATCTCCATCTTTCACGCTAAGCTGCTGTTCAGTCAAAGTGGCCGTATGTGTCCTGATCATACATCGCCTTGAACAGGTGATTCAGTCATGCT
>OLKM01005915.1:0-15609 GCA_900291075.1 Melanogrammus aeglefinus | reverse complement strand
CGTAATGACTACGCGTATGAACCCATGGCTATTGCTTGTATGGCTAAACATTTTTTTGAAGCTTTTCTTTATACCAGTTAGAAAAAGAAAAAATAATCAGTTGAATTGACGCACCTTAGAAGCATTCAGGTGACGAGATTAACAAACATTGTATCACACAAAGAAATCACAACTATTTCAAAAACAGGAAAATAATAAATATTAATTCAATGTTTTGTTAGACACAATCCTCCCTCTTTAATATATATCTTAGATATATAGATAGAAGTAACTCACTTGGCCACAGTATGACTTTATGGAGAGATGAATACCTTTCCATGTGTCAGATTGGTGGCATAGTACTCCTGGGCTCCTCCCAGCGGTAGGGTGGGAAATATTTTAAACTTAAAAACCTTTCTTGTCCATCCTATGAGCTGACAATCCAAATAGTTTTGTTTGATTCTGAAGAGCACCTTAACCACGTCCAACGAGAAGATGCTTTCTTCCATTTGAGAAGTAAAGTAATAATAAATCCATTTGACCTGAATAGGTGAAACTGAAAACAAGGAGAAAGGAAGACTGCACAATACATTTTCACAACTAAGATAAGTGACCGAATGGGAGGTTGGGGTGTGTGTGTCATGTGGTGTATCTAAATATGACCCGAAGAGACCACCCTCTATGGACAATGGTTTTAAACATATTCTGTAGTGAACACCTGTTGCGTTATTATGGTTGGTAGGTTGTGTTGTACTATTGCCGGACAATTTCGGAAAGGTAGCGTCAAATAGGAAATTGTCTCTGATCTGGGGGGGGGGGGGGGAGAGCGCTGTCAGTTGGATTGCAGAAGCAAGGTCAGCAGTCAGCACAGAAGAGGAAAACCCTTTCTCCTTCAAGGGCTCAGCCTGGAGACTACGCGTTGGTGCATCCTGGGACAACGCGCATATACAAACACACAGATGACATCCACCTTCTTACATAGGCTCCACACAGGAGGGACACTTGTGGGCATTGTCAAAGACAATGCGTTACACACACACACACAACACACACACACACACACACACACACACACACACACACACACACACACACACAACACACACACACACACACACACAACACAACACACACACATACACACCCACACACACCACACTTCTTTTTTTCTCTTCTTCTCTCCCTCCCACCAATTGTGTCTCTTCTCAGGCTTATCTGGGTGTAGTAGACTCTGAAGTAGAACACTCTTGGAGCCGCACAACCAGGAATAGGAGTTGTCGAACTTGAGCAGGGTAGACGCCGCGGCCCGGGTACTGGTGCTCCCTGCGTACACCTCCTCTGGCAGTCCCGCGGTACATCCGCACTATCTCGTCGTACTGGAGCTTCCCCGCCCTCCTCTTGCCTTCTCCTCCCACCAGAGGGCTCACCTGGAGGGGCACGATAGAGGGCTGGCCGGGGTCAAGTAGGTTAACACAAACAGACGGACATCGCGTTTCACGGCCGTTGTTATTAGGATGGTCCGCTACATTAGCGATACATGCTAATGGTCACAGTAATTTCTATGGCAGATGATAATAGCAAAAGGTGCATATTATACCAATAGGTTGAGTGTGATTAGCCGTTGCAAGCCCTTTAGAAAATCAGCCCTGCTTCTGACCTCACAAGTGGGCGTGTCCACCTCCTAGATGTATGATGGATAGATGAGCAACGTTTGCTACTGTCCACTGGGTAGGCTGCGAGACTGATCTATCCAGCGTACATCTACGTGGACGGCTTGTAACAGCTAATCACACACACCTGGTGGTATAATATGTCAGCTTTAATATTAGCTAAATGTGGAAAGTACAACTACAAAGAAATTTGATCACAACCTAAATGACGACACAAAAAATGCAACGTGATAGAGAACAGGATATATTCACAAGACACCAGAACAAGAAGCTGCGGCGAGCCATCCAAAAAAAACTACAGCTCCCATCCTCAACCCACAGCCTTCGTGCATCGCCACAGGCTCCCACCTTCGCTGATCCTCAATCGCCGTCCTGGATCGCTCGGATAACTCCGACACGATGTAGCTGACCGCACGCAAAATAAGGAGGCGTCGACTCCGCTCCACGTCCACTCGACATAACCTTACTCCCCGAAAGCGGACTCTCGACTCCAGCACGTCAGCCTCCGGTCCGGAGGCGAATACCGATACCATCAGTTAAGTGTATAGACGATGTCGTGAGTGCGGAGGAAACTCCAGAAGAGGTGAGGAGCTCTCGCGTGACAGGTCGGGCACGGTCTACCGTCACCACTCTGCGCGCGGGCCCACCGTGATCACGCTGTCCGCGTCCTGCCGGATCTTCTCCTTGAAGTCCTTGATCTGCGGCCGCGTCCACATGGACGGCGCCGCGATCACCGGCGCCGAGTCGGCGATCACTGTGGCGCGGCACAACACCCGTTAGACACAAACCTACAGACGACCTTTGTGACACATGCATTTTATCAGCAGCCCGTGAATAAATCAGAGCTTGAGGATTCATTGACAATTGGAAATGCGTCGAGATGATTGTCAGCATTTCGTCTGTAGGAGGTTCATGAAGGCCAGAGCACTTCCCTAATGAGTTAACTGGTTAACCATCACCGATTTCCAGTAATCTAAACCCTGAACTCCAAGTTCTCCAAAAGACAAAACACATTTATCCCAACCAGGAACTCTTAAGGATATAGTTGCACGTTTGCAACAAGGCTTTGGTTTGTTTTGGGTAGTACCAGGCGGTCACTGTACACCTGAGACCAGCTGAGCTCATTGAGCTTTCCTTCTCCCCCAGGCTTGGGGCACAACAATGTCTCTCTGTGCACCTCTTTGTGTCCGTGTCGATGTGTCCGCGTGAGACTACCCACCTAGTAAGGGTCCATTCTCTGAGACCTCCTCCGCCGCCTCGGTCTCGGGCTCCCGCTCCATGCTCTCCGAGTACGAGTCCGACTGGCCTCCGTTCACCATGGGGCCCTCGTCACCACTAGAGGGCAGCGTGGCGCAGAGGGGCGAGGCCGCACTGATCAGAGCGTGATCTCCGCAGCCTCCACCACAGCTGTTGGCGTCCAGGGTGGCCTGCACCACACCGTCCTCCGCATGCTTCTGTTAGGGCAGCCTGGGGAGGGGAGGGCAAGATTCGTTAAAACCTCTCCCCAAAAACACAGCGTGTTACGGTTATAAACACTCTGAACTAGTGGTATAATCCAGAGCAGCACATCTTATAGTCTTCCTCATGTGAGCTGCATTTATCGGTTCTGCTAAAGGAGAAGCAGTGATCTGCATTTCACTTCCCAGCCCCACCTCATTGCTTTATAACAATAGACCCCTTAGAAAATCCAGTATCAGATAAGGGTTTGTGGCATATTTGAATATAAGCCTTAAGATAAAAGACCTACACAAACTTGCTATTCATAGCTTTGTGATAAAAGGCTAGGCCTAAAAACAGTAAGGGAATAATGAAATCATTATTATTCCTGACAACCGGCTGCTTCAGGCGGGCTGATTTTGACAAGCTGCTACAGTGGGAGATAGTGACGTAGCCAGCCAGCCTTAGGACAGCAATGGCATCGTATTTCAATGCTTTCAATAATATTCTGCATGTAGGCTATGCAGATACAGTTTGTACATTATCTCCTTTCAAAATCAACCTGTACTTCCTAACTTGCGTTGATCAATATTTATATATAGCCCAAGCTTTGCCCACATATTGTCCATTCATAAAGATCAGAACACAGAGGTGGGGTGCACAGCCCACTGATTGGCTGACGTCACATCACATGATATGATACAGCCTCAAATGACAACAGCGTTTGTTTAGCACAACCCAAGATCAGTTTCAGTTAAGAGAAATTAAAACAACATATTTTTAGGACGGTATTAATATGGACACGTAATCAATTTTATAAAACATTGACAAAGGGTTCTGGCTACAATGCTAATGCAAAGCTTTACTGTTTTACATGTGTTTTTAATCCTGGGTCGTCTGATATGTCTATATATTTATTGAAGCCCACGCACAGCTTGTGTGATGATGCAATTATTTGTCAGGAGGATTTGCATTTTACCGTTTTTAGTTTATTCACTTTCTCTGTGCCGTTTGCTCGTTGCATTGCTAAGGCTGGAATAGGGTATCCATTTATCATTTTACTTTGCGTCCGTCCGTCTCCCCCCCCCCCCTTATCCGCAGTGACCCCTACCTGCTGCTGGGCCAGCTGGACCTGGTAGAGCTGCTGCATGTACTGCTGGTAGTGCTGCTCCTGGAGCTGCCGGATGAGGCCCAGCTGCTGCTCGGTGCTGCTGGGGTACTGCGCTGCGTACTGCTGGAACTGCACTGCCGTCTGGGCGTTCAGCGCCGCCATGATCTGCTGCCTGGTTGGTTCAACAAACAACGTCTCAGCCGTGTTACCGACTCAAAAATGGAACAGCCCTTTTGCGGGTTGACCTCAAGCCCCTTTGATTTTGTTCCTTTATGTTAGACGCCGTGACTGAATTACCATTTTACCTGGCCAGACTTGGAATACTAATTAACATCCTTCACACAGAAATACTCTGGTCAGGTCACAAGGAGCAGGATTCATGTCCATCTTACACGGGGCTCCTGAAGCAGTCTGGCAGACCAAGAGAGTGGAACAAGAGACCCTCCGCGCTGACCTCAGAGAACGCACTACAGGCAGTTTCCCTGCCCACACAAATCAATAACGTATCGATCTGCCTTAAAACACCTCAGACGTAGCCACAGTGTACATGCACACACGCGTACTTCTGCTGCTCGATGCGTAGCCTCTCCTCTTCCGCCTGTCTCCTCTCCTCCTCCTCCCTCCTCAGCCTCTCCTCCTCCTCGCGCTGCCGCCGGTCCTCCTCCTGCCTCTGCCGCTCCCTCTCTTCCTCCTCCAGCCTGAGTCGCTCCTCCTCCTCTCTCCTGCAGGCAGAACAGAGAGGTGGACATGTTCAATGCAGGGGGGGGGGGAAATATCACAAGATTTCTCTGCACCCTGATGACTGTAACTTTGCAATTATTCAGAGATTGTTGTTTTATGGTATGCTGCTTTATTCTGCCTCAATATCCCATGTTGAAGAGAGTAGCTCATAATGTAAGGTATACTACTGGAAAGAAACATTTAAGGATAATGTATGCACTCTTAATATAACTCATTTCAAAAGACACAACTGTGCGTGAGGTTCTGGCCGTGTTTGATACAGATCAGACTAGTGTAGTACCGTTTTCTCTCCTGCTCCTCCTTCTCGATCTTGTGCGAGGTGACGTAGGGCGCGAACAGGGTGCAGCACTTGTTGAGCAGCTTGACGAACCCCACCATGGCCTCCTCCTTCTCCATGCTGCCCAGAGCGGCCCACTCCCTCCTGGGAGCAGAGGGAGGGACAGGGAGGAGAAGGGAGGAAGAAGCGCAGATGAGTTGAGGAGATAATATTGTGTGGGCCAAAATATAAAAACCTTGTGGCATTAAATCTTCAAGGTCAGAATGTTTACTTTTTAAAATGAGCATTCCAACATCGAATTGTGAAAATGTATTTAGGATTATATAAGACATGCGTCATCAATTTACAATTTATATATTTTAAATGTTCTTCTCCCTATTCTTATAAAATTCCCTTTAGGATGATACGGTATTATCGTACCTTGGCTGTCATGTTTATTATTATTAAAAAAATACAATGTACAGCAAATAATGACTTTTGTGTGAGGGGAGTCCTCCACACGGGTCAGCAAGAGGAGAAATGTAGAGGAAGGAGACAGAGAGAGCAGCAGAGGGCAACAGACAAAGTGCTATGCTCAACACTCTTTTTCCTGTTTACTGGAACGGATGGGAACGCATGCCAGAGTTAAAAGACCACCCCCACCCCCCCATCCCCCCCACACACCACACACACACACACACACACACACCACACACACACACACACACACACACACACACACACACACACACACACACACACACACACACACACACACACGGCTGGTGTTACCTGCGGTCGTTGCCCAGCACATCAAAGAAGCCCACCTCGGGGGAGGCGTCTGAGTTGTAAGGGCCCAGTAACACCTGCTTGTGTAGAGCCACAAGTCGTAGCTTCTCCTCGTACGTGGGGTGGAAGGCCTTGCCATCTTTATCTGGGGACACAGGAAACAGCAACATCCTAACTGGTTGGCTTTTGTCTTTTCGGCCTGAATCTGTCATTCATCTGTACTATATGTATTCCATATAGTTCTGTCCAGCTATCATGGCAAGGTAAAATTGAGGTGTGCTTCTATCCCATATTGTAACAGTGTTAAAAATATGAATATAAAAGATTATTAGCATACTTATAGGGTTAATACTATACCAAGAACATTTCTGGAAATCTGCTCTTTTCCTCAAATTCAAATACAAACACCTAGCAACTTTTCATTCCTACAAAATAAGAAACACGATTAATTTGAGTTGAATGAAGGTGAAAGGCCTCTCTTACACTTGCGCAATGTGGCCTAGCCCAATATGGACACAATACACCGCTTTCTGTTGAACAGGGCGGTGTATCATGCCCAGAACCTGTTTGCACAGTAGTCATCCACTGGCCTTAGATTTCATAATAAAATCAAACACTTAAACTGTGGATGACATTCAGGGAAATCTAAATAATACAGAACTGTATGATTAAGCTGTTGCTGTGGTACTGGCCTCTTATTTATTGAGACAGAACAAGACTTACAGGCTCATTGACATTCCAGCATGAGCGTATGTGGCATCTAGTCAATGTGCATTTTTACAGCAATATGCTTGTGGAAGCAGTTAATGTGGAAGATGGATTAGTAAATGTACTACAGGTCAGGATCAATTAGGCTCAAAAAATGTAGGATCTGTGATGGGTCAGGCATAGACTTAATTGTCTCACAAATGATCTTGTTACATTTTCGGTCACCCCTGACTGCATACATTCAGCTGCCAACATGTAAACCTATCTAATAAGAGCAGAAGAGGGCATGAATGACTAAAGAAGGGTGTGTTTGTTGAGTTCGAAAAACAAATGTGTGGTCCCAGATTACTCCATGAATGATACGTGGCTATTTTACTTCCTACATAAAGTAGTCACGTGATGCACTGACCCATGGCGTAAAAGGTAATCCGGAAAAGTGCGTATGTTTTATGACAAGGTTCAAAAACGCTTAGCTACCACATGCTAAACCAACATTTAAGTAATCACACTTTCGATGACCACGTTACGTGTGTTTTCCCTGATTGGACTTTTGTTGTGACATTTGCAAGCAGCTTCTTACTGTTCGCAGTGGGCTTGGCTTGTACTCGGCTAATAGTGCGGTTTGCATGACAACGGCAGCTAAGCGGTGACAGCGCTGATCTCCACCTCAGACAGGCAGCGTAGTAGGCAGGGCCCAGACTCATGCTTCTACCCTCGCTAACAACAAGCACAGCGGTAGCTAACAGCACCGTGCATTAAGAATGTAACACGACATTAAGCAACAAATACCTTTAAAGAATTTCAAGGCCATTCCGTAAAGCTCCAGTAAATCAAACCCCCATTTCTTCTCTATGGTATATTTGTCTGTCGCGCCGTCTTCCCCATCCTCGGCTTCGGCAGAACCAGGCTCCGCCACCTCGGGCCCCGTAGGAACGGAATCCGATTCCCCGACCCTTCCCGGTTCACTTTCGGAGTCGGGGCTAAGTGTAAGGCCGTCGATGGAGACTTCGAGCCGGCTAGAATTGCCATTGTTGAGGTCGCCGCTCTGAACCTCTGTCGCCATCATGCAGAATGTCAGCCTAAGCGGCCACGTACTTACTTCCGTTATAATTCAGCGGAAGTTCCGGGGTATTTTTTTTGGTCACAGAAGTAAATAATGACGTATAACATGGCGTATCGGGTTAGGCGCAAATAACGTCATGGACGGCATTTAAAAAATATAAATAACTTTTAAACGTTAAAAAAAAATATATATATATAGGCTATATATATGCATAATATCATGGTTGGAAATTATGGAAAATGCATCGCTAAAACCGCACGCCAAGGAGGAGCAGGAAATGTGTCAGCAAAGGGCATGGCACATACTCGCAGACGACCAGCAGCGTCCCCCTGGAGTGACGATAAAGAGGCTAGAAATCATATAATCTTGGGCTAATATACACAAACGTCTCATAGGGCTGATTGAGATTATTATTTACCTTCTAAATCATTCGCCCTGTTGGGTTTAATTATTCATGAAAATTGTAACATAAACCACAAATTTATAACAAAATTATGATATTTGAGAACTGAAACCTTTCTGAATTTTCCTAAAAAAAAAAGATTAGTTAATTTCATGGTCTTTTATATATATATCAGCCCGATTCATGATATAAGACACATGTTTACATCATCTTGTAAATTTCAGCAGAGTAGGCCATGTATCTGTGTGTCTATTGGCTGAAGCCCTTTGTATTTTAGGTTTTACAAGGTGTTAATGTGCATGTGTTTGTCTAGACATGCATTGGCAGCGCTCGTGTGCTTTAAAAGGGCCAATAATGTCCAGATACTTTCCTGTCCTGTTTGATGATCAAATGTGCGGAATCTAAAATGTCTTTGGCCAATCTGCGACTTAAACAACCGTGGGATTTAATCTAATTTGAAATGAGATCAAATTACCATGTCGAACACACAAATTGACAACACTTGTAAAAAATCTATAAATGGAGAATAGGCCTACTACTATTAAATATAGGCTACCATCATCGTAACTTCACTGCTGCCGTCAATCTTTAAAGCGATGTAGGATTCCTACCCAAAGAGGCAACTGTCTCATATTCAGTTTAAATAAAAAGGTGTTTTCATTAATAGTTTGAACTAATGAACTTTTGTGGTTACGATTATTTCCTAATTTTTGTGCAACTGCATTAATCGGGGTGTCTGTTCTTGATCCTCAATCACCTCTAATCAATAAGTGCCCACTTCTCAGTCCTTTTGAACTGAGCTTTGTGTATTCAGATGGACTTTGTAGGCAAAGAGGTGTAGCATGCCCGATTTCCTTTCGTTAAAGTGAATAGGTTAGGGGCCTACATCAGTAGACTTTAAAGTTCAAAGGTTCATTAAAAAAGACATCCTATAAACCATAGGCCTACCTAATCCAAGGTAAATCAACTTTATTCATAAATATATTTTTATATACAGTGCTTCACATAAAACGTCATGCAATCAAATAATAAAATTAAATAGCTAAGTAAAATAAAAATGCATTGTAGAAAGTGCAATGTAAACAAGATTAAGCAAAAAGCTAAAGCAAACTAAAACAAAAATAAAAGTCTTCAATCTTTTTTTTGAAGGTGGTCAGAGTTGGGGCAAATCGTAAATCCTCAGGGAGTTTATTCCAGCTATTTGTTGCGTAGTAACTAAATCCTGCTTTCCCATGTTTGGTGTTTACTCTGGGGATAATTAACAGATTGGTCTCAGAAGATCTCAGTGGTCTAGGCTAATGTAATGGAAGTATATCAGTTATACACTTTGGCTCTAAATAATGTAGGGACTAATAAGCAGCATGATTTTTAAATCAATTCTCTGACATACAGGGAGCCAATGTAAATATTTAAGAACTGGTTTAATGTGTTCAAATTTATGGTCTTTGTTAGAACTCCAACAGCAGCGTTCTGAACAAGCTGTTGTTGCCTTAGAGGTTCTAAAGACCTGTCGGGAGACCATTGCAGCAATCAAGCTTACTATTGATAAAGGCATTGTAAATCTTGAGTGGACAGCAGTGGAAAAGAAGCCTAATGGACAATTTATGCAAACAGAATAAACAAAATAAAATATGTCATTAAATCTCCATATAATCCATAATCTCCAAATTTCCAATAGACCAATACACTTACACTAAACATTATCAAGTTATGTGTATTTTGATCGGATACTTCAATTACTTATCTCGTCATTCCCATAACTGTATTCACCAACAAACTGCATATTTTGATGTAAGCCGAACGCTGGAGGAAGTGGCATTTTAGAGATGTGCTCTTTGAAGGCTACTGGTCTGTGATCGCTCCGTCCGTTCAGGAGAGAGTCAATGTTTTTCAAAGTGATGTGTATTGCGCATGCATGTTCCATTAGAACCCTTTTAAGGAACCTGTGGTTGCACAACCGTCAGAGGTGTTAAACGTTCACACACTGGCCTTCAGACATGTCTGAAGTCGCTGTACGCGGATGCTTTCCTGCCAGCCGACTATGACGGTTCGGCCAGCCATTCACACGTCCTAAAGACACTTTTGATCAGCAAACACAAGGGGTGGATATAAGCCCTGCAGTCGACCTTCCAGAACTCACACTCACTCAGACGACGACCTAAGGAGTAGCCTACAATGTCTACAGTGCACGGAAATCTACACATCGAGGAAATGAATCACTTCCAGATGTACCACGAAGGAAATATGGGGATGAACAGCATGCAAACAGGTTGGTTCTCGGTGCGTAATTACGCACAGGACTACTATGTCCGAATTCCGCAATTTAACTTCAGTGTATAGCAGAGCAATAATACTCGAAACTCTATCTTCATCTTGTTATTTACTTATGCACTTTGTCAAATGTACTAAATTATTATGTTTGTGCTGTTCCTAGTTCCAGATTCAGTTCAATACTTCAACTCTACTGCGCCAAGGGCGGACAGCATGGCACTGTTGACCCATAGGAGAAAGAGAACCAACTTCAGCCCGCAGCAAATCGAAGTGCTAGAAAAGGTGTATTCTGACACTAAGTATCCTGATATCTACCTACGGGAGAGACTTGAGGCTCTGACTGGTCTGCCGGAGTCCAGAATTCAGGTAATATTATTGAGGCCTATATGCGAGCTATCAGCCTGAATATGTATACATACTAGGGTCAATATCTAGTGGTTGGTAAAGGCAAGTGGTTATATCCCACTTGTTGGATTATTTTAAATGCTATGGCAATGTACGTGTTTATCTTAATAGTCCAATAAATCTAATTTTAATTGATTAATAAGAGCTAGGACTAAATTGAAATTTCTTCGATTGTAGGTCTGGTTCCAGAACAGACGGGCCAAGTCACGCCGGCAGGTCAGTTCATCGGCCCCCATGAAATCCAACGGGCCGACCAGCTCTGCCCCCATCCCGTTCGCGCAACTCCAAAACAGAATGGCTGCAGACATGATAGGTTTAACACCCTTCCCATTGGACGGCAGCTTCAGACCGACGCAGCGCCCCTGTAAAGGCGAGGAGAACCACGTGACTTCATCTACGACAAAGCAGCAGAAGATTACGAACACCAAGTCTTGTAACTTTCTTGTGTTTACGAAGCGACGGTCTCCCGAAAAGGCGCGAACTCAGCGTTGTCGTCGTCCCTGGTTCACGTCTTCATTTTCAGAAGGCGCATCCACCATGTACGTGCTCAAAGCCCATTACTCATCTCATGGCAACGCAGGACCGAAGCTTATTGTGGAATACGACATTTCCCACCCAAACATCGGACCATCGATCGAGAGATGAAAGTTGGTTATTCCCCATTCCAACAACATTCGCTCTGCACTTTTTCTCCGATCCATGCCAGTGAGGACTTTTTTCGACTCTAGATTCCGATTGGGAAACCAGTGCCATGGTCGGCGTTTGGGGGTTTTTATGTGATTCTGTGACAGACAGCAGAAAACAGTCGCATTATGTACGTATGTAGTATAACAATTGTAAACTTGCTTTATAATTATTCTTATTTATTAAAAAAAATGAAACTTTTCTATAAAATGTACAATGTTCTTCTTCCAAATAAGAACACACACTTACACACTGACCGAAACCTGCTTTGCCAGTTTAAATATAAAAAAGACAGCAATATTTATATACACCTTGCCCTGAGGCACTTCCCCATTTACAACTTTACAAAACTGAAAAGTCCTGTGTAAACAACTTGAATTTAGGGTTACATCAGTGATGTAATGTTCAGTGAAAAGGGGTGCACATGCCAAATCTGAGAATATAAATTAATTTGAACAACATCTGGTATCTGGAACCCAGACTGATTAATTTATAAAAAATACCACATCTCTTTTTCTCAGTGCACTCACAAATTTACAAAAAACCTATTTCACCATAGCAGAATGTCAACAATAGTCCTAATAATTCAGTATTGTTACTAATATCTACAATAAACATTTTTTTTTACAAAACATTCTTTATCCTCCCTGTGCTTACACATCAGTGGAGCAAAGCTACAATAACACTTACAGAGTAATCTTTCAGAAATAGTAAAATATATTGGTCTATATAACCATACACCTACTCAAATATAAATTAAATATGTCTATATAAATCTGCAAATGTGTAATTTTGTGGCTCAGGAAAACTGATAAAACCACTACCGGATGATGAGAGAGTGAACTGCAGCTTAGTCTCTGAAAAATCCTAAAGATTACAACACTACCATATTCCTTTATAGTGTTCTGGAAATCATCTGGCGAATACAGTGTGCACGTCACACACCGCGTCGTGTGCGTGAATCTCCAAATGTCCGCATGTGATTTTTGTTGCAGAATTTAAAGTAAAAGGAAAAATAGAGGAAGTTTCAGAAGAGCACCACTCCATGTGCAGGGTCCGCTCTCTCTCTGTGTGTGTGTGTTGTGTGTGTGTGTGTGCTGTTGTTGTGTGGGTGGTGTGTTTGTGTGTGTGGTGGTGTCTGTGTGTACTGTGTGTGAGTGCTGTTGAGATGTGGTTGTAGTTTATGTCTGATGTGTTTGTGTGGTTGTGCTCATGTTGTTTTTCAGATCAGAGTAGACAATCATAGCGGTGCAGATGTCTATTCTGTGTTGTTATGCGCGACGGATGACAGGTTTCCCTCAGCTGCTACGCCACTCTGGATATTGAGCACTTGGATTCCATATTTGTCTGAAGCAACTTAGCTAATAAAAGGAATAACATATTGTACGTGTCCAACCCTGCAAGTATATTCAAGATTTGAATAAGCTTTATATATTTGGCATGCCGACCCGCTGGTTATGAAGCGATTATTGTTTTATTCACTGTAATACTACCGTGCCAAATTTAATGTTCAAACAGTTTAAAGCTGTTATATAATCTCGTTTCAAAAAAACAGAGGTCTTTTAAGCTGATCTGATCTGCATTTCTCCTACCTAACACTACCTCCTTTTTTTTAGAATCCCCTGAAACAACGCGCTAAACTCCTTAAAATGGAGCGCCTTTGTGGCTCCTAGGAAGATGTGGAATTGCAGTGGGGACTGTTTATTCCCGGGCTATTGAGTCTTTTGCTTTTGGATTACATTTGCACCAGCCGTCTCTCTCAGACGTATATACACATACATGCCATGAGGGCCTCACAGGCATGGCAGATTCATTCCTGTCTCCCTGTAACCCTCCCTCTTTCTTATTTCAGTCAGCCCATTATTCTTTGAATACAATGCAATGTCAGGCTTGTGGATCAACAACACTTGTTGAATATAGTAGCTATTTAATTAAAGGTTCTACGAGTTTGCTCATTTGCTTTAGTACCGTGTTTCTACCCGAGTTTGATTGCCTATGACCTTCTTCGAGTCGTTTAGAGTCGTTCAGAATTTGAACTTCAAACAATTCAGGCACCCTTCAACAAACCTAAACCAAAAAAAAACACGCACATATTTATACCAAACTAACTAACAAGATCTGTGCATTTTCTGGCGTGATATTCCGTTGAGATTGCATAAGAGCTTGTGTAGGCCTTCATCACTATTTAAATTAATGAACATAACAATTACCATACATAAGACTAAAATAATGGTAATGGAGACGGCGTTATTTAAGTGGTAAAGGAGTTTCCCCACACCTTACAATAACAGTATTACACAAATCAATTTGCTATTCGCCCCAGACAACACACACACACACACACACACACACACACACACACACAACCACACACAACACACAACCACATCCTATACACACACAATCACACACACCCCACACACCCCCAACCACAACACTACAAGTATTTTTGTTTTGTCTTTTGCGAGGGGTTGGTGTGCTTTCTGAGTATGTATTTGAACCATTGATCGCTGCAGCAGGTGTGGCTCGAGCAGTTTGAGAATTCGCTTGTGTTGTTGTCGGGTTAGGTTTACGCTCTGCTGGCATCCAGCGGGGTTGCGGTGCTCGGACCAGCTCCTGTGCCCTGCGTCTCACGACGCTCGCTCATCTCCCGTGCGGGATCGGGCTCGGCTCGTGGGCCATGCCCTCTGGTCCCCGGGCTCAGCTGTCATTCGGGGTCAGACATGTGGCCGTGTTTGTGTCTCTCAAGTACACACTTGCGTAAAACGCCCCATATGCTTATGTCAAGTTGTGCAATCGTGCCCACGGGGACCACACTATTCGATTCCTCGTCTAGGCTCCTATCTGCCCATGATGTCGGCTGATACAATGATAGGTTTGTTTAGCTTCACCTCCACCATTGCCAAGTCTTTTATACCCCTTAGATTGCCTGTAGCAATCTCCTCACTCTCTCTCACACACACATCACACACACACACAACACACACCACACAGCACACACACACACACAAACACACAACACACACACACACACCACCACACCACCACACACACACACACCACACACACCACACACACAGGAAATCCAGTAACATTTTGGCTTCCAAAAAGTTATCTCACGCATACATCTAGAATTGGGCACGTTTTATTTGCACTACCTCGCAGCAGAACGCTGAACCTGGGTGCCAGGACTTTGTTGAGACAGTCTTTTATTATGAGCTGCTACCAGTCCAGCACTGTCGTTTGGCTAGCGCTTGCTGGGAAGTCCAAGGGCCCATGGCAATGAAGTAGGACTTTCTGGAAAGACATCCATACAACTCACATCCCCACAAGAAACTCTCAGTGATTCAGCTCAGGCAATAAATAAATAACTAACGGATATTGCCAGTCCCACGGTCAAATATCTCTCACTGTTTACAAATAACTACACATATACCGTAAGTATTCTGTACCAGTTTCTCTGCTTCCGCTTGTTATGTCCTTTCAAAGTGCATTAGATTTCCCCTTTCTTTAGATCATGATGATCTTGGGAAAACTCGGTCTGGGAGATTGAGGAGATAAGAAAAGAAAGGATTAAGAGCCGCTGCACTCGGATAAGGGAGTCTAACCGAGTGCAGTAGCACTAGAAAAAAAACAGGTATTTCACCACTGGACGGGAAACTTGACATGGAACCCCCTTAAGTAGTCTCCCCCCTCGCCAGCGGGAGTCTGCTCTGTATTCCATGGTGGAACTGGCTGATGAGAGGGTCGTGGCCTCATTCAAATGAGATCCAACCGACTAAGTCTGATACATAACATATACGTTAAATGCATCGTCAAGATAACCCTTATAGTTACAACAACAGTGTTCAGGCCGGTTCGGCAAGTCAGTGGCATCCAACTCGTGGCTAGAAAAAGAGACCCATTCATCCGTCAACAGAATGTTACCGCATATGAACCACAGCTGAAGGTGTGGATCTGCACCCAACTCTGACAAGCTGAACAGGTTGCACGGGCATCAATGCTTCAGCTGCCGGTCCCCTACCATTAAGGGATCCGGCGTTAAGGTAGCGGACGGAACAGGGTCTACCTGGGCGGAGTCATTAGGTTCTG
>OLKM01005914.1:0-15611 GCA_900291075.1 Melanogrammus aeglefinus | reverse complement strand
TGTAACTTGCTTTTCATTTAGGAACATCAATGATTAAAGGAACAATACTCGCTGGCAAACAGTCTGCGTGCTTCCTACACCTCCCCTCCTCCCCCTCACACCTCTCCCCCCTCCCCCCTCCCCTCCTCCTCTCCCCTCACCCCCCCATCTCCCCTCTCCACCCCCACCCCCTCACCCCTCTCCTCTTCCTCCTCTCTCCCTCACACCTCTCCACTCCCCCTCCTGGCCAGGTAGCATCGGGTAACCCTATTGCCTGGACCCCCTACTCCCCCAACGGTGCGACTAAAGAACTGCAGTCAATTGCCGGGGGTTTTCTTCAATCTAAACAATTCACAATACAGTCCAAATAAATGAGATCTCGGCATCAACGTCAAAGGTGAAACATAAACCCTCCGAGAGGATGCATGAAAGGGCCTTAACTCGTCCATCCTCTTCTTCGTCGGCGCTCTGGCGGTCTCCGGCTCCGCTCTCCCCCACCTCCCACCTGCTCCTCCAGCAGGGGAGCTGCAGCCGCCCGGCCACCGGCCCACGCCCACAGGCAGCGCTCCGCCGCATGGGGTCCAGTCCCGTCAGGGGTCCGCTGAGAAGAGAGAGACACAGGTAACGCCGGAAGGTTGGTTCCTTTTGAATCATCCGTTCTTCTGTTCCAGTTAGTTGCGCAAGATCCTTCATGTGGTTGTAGATGTTCTCCAGATACATGTGGCCTGGGACCGGCTGACCGGTACTGGACCACCGGCCTGGACCGGCCTGGACCGGCCAGCCTGTCCAGGTACCGGTCTAGGGCCCCACCGCGGTCCCAGGGCCCCACCGCGGTCCCAGGGCCCCACCGCGGTCCCAGGGCCTCACCGCGGTCCCAGGGCCCCACCGCGGTCCCAGGGCCTCACCGTGGTTGAGCTGGGCAGTGCGCTCCAGCAGACGGTCCAGGTAGCGGTGGTAGTGCCGGGCGGTGTACTGGATGGGGGTGAGTCCGGGCACGCTCCCCACCCCCTCGTCGGACATGAAGGCGGCGTGCTCCGGGCACCCAGCCGCCAGCACCGCTGGAGAGAAGGGGACCAATCAGGGAACACTGAGCAGCCATTGGCTAAAGCAAGACCGACTGTGGGCAGCTGGGGGAGAACGTGATTGGTGGAGACCTCGGACCCCGCCCCTTACGGTACCGGAGGCGGTTGCCGGGCCGACGGCCTTCAGGGCGCTGAGCTCTGCGATGGCGGCGCCGACGTCGGGGAGGAGGGAGAAGGCCGTCCGGGAGCAGAGCCTCCACTGCCGCCACCGTGTGTTGGACGCCAGCAGCTGCTGCAGCCGCGGCCGGAAGGACCCCCTCTGGGCGAGAGGTGGAGGTCACTGAGAGAGGTGGAGGACCCCCCTGGGGGCAGAGAGGCGGAGGTCACTGAGAGAGGTGGAAGGTCACTAGAGAGAGGTGGAGGTCCACTGAGAGAGTGGTGGGTCACTGAGAGAGAGTGGAGGTCACAGAGAGAGGTGGAGGTCACTGACAGAGAGTTGGAGGTCACTGAGAGAGAGTGGAGGTCACTTGAGAGAGAGGTGGCAGGTCACTGAGAGAGAGGTGGAGTCACATAGAGAGTGGAGGTCACTGAGAGAGAAGGTGGAGGTCACTGAGAGAGAGGTGGAGGTCACTGAGAGAGAGGTGAGGTCACAGAGAGAGTGGAGGTCTGGAGAGAGGTGTGGAGTCACTGAGAGAGAGAGGTGGAGGTCACTGAGAGATAGTGGAGGTCCCCAGTGAGGCCCCACCGCTATAAGAATTCTCTGTTTATGGTAGATCAGAAGTCAGGCTCTATGCTCCACTTACTAGTCAGCTTCCATTCCAATGAGCCTTCACCAGCTCTGATGGGTCACGTATCTCTCAGACGGCTGGAGATGAGTGCGGGCAGCTGCCCTGATACCTGAGAGGGAGGTGTGGTAACATCTGAGCTCACTGAGCTCATCCATCTCTCATGTTTAAGTTGGGTCTGACACATTGTGTCCTTTTGATATTTAGAAATTATTATCATTAATATTATAATTACCACTTTTCAAGGGGTTGAAGTTTTCCTGACTTTTTTCCCTTCACTGCGGACTTGGCCTCCACCACGTCCCAGTATTGGTCGTAGACCCTCCTCCACCGGTCCGGGTCCTCGCAAGCGAACAGACTGGACCTGCTCATGGCTGTATACGCGGTTACACGCAGTTACATTATCAAAAACATAACCTGCTGATGGTATCAAAATGGTAAGCAATTACGATGCTATTGCTTTAAAAAAAAATACTTCAGAATGTTGACATTATTTAAACCACTACATTAAACAGTTAAAAATGTATTCGGTGCAACACGAGTTTCATTTTACCTCTAAAAAGGGTGAACTTTCGGTTTAATCTCTACAAGTGTACAGCTTTATTTCTCTTGAATAAAATTTTTATCATGGATCGCGTAATGATAAAGCGCACCCAATGTAGATAAATACTTCCTACTACTACTAATATACTGTACCACGTTTGTTTGTTTTGTGATTCACATACCGTAATCTCGGGCGAGAGCTGGATACGAAATACTATTTCCGGCTGTGCAGTGAGAAAAACAGTTTTACAAAGGTTAGTTATCTGAAGAACTTAAAGACTATAATATTATATTATTCTATATATTATATACTATTAACGAAAAAATACATATCAGACATATATATACAAACGCACATGATTGCACCTCTTAATGTATTGCCATGTAAAGCAGTGTTTATCAGCAGCACGAGCTGGCTACAACGCAGAGAGCTAACATTAGCATCCACAACATTAGCATAGCATCACATCGCCGAGCTCCTTCGGTCTCGTGTTCATCAAAGCAGCAGAACAAAACGTCTGGTCTGCTACCTTCAGAAGTTATTACCTGCCCTCAACCAAGTCACTTTATGCATCGGCCAATGCGACCATAAATCCACTTCATTTTTTTGACAATTAAAGATTTTATTAGTTTATCAGCGCCTGGTTTCCTTAATTCCCTGATTAAAAGTCTCCTGACTGTCACTATTGCTCTCATTCCGTGGCTGATAGTAGAATATAGAAGTCCCCTCTTCAACCACAATCAGTGCGTCTTGAGGATGAGGAACCGAACCAGCCACCATGGACGCGCGGATGATGTGATAAACATCATCTATCCCTAGGTTAAGGGAAGAGTATATGTGTCTACTGTGTACTCACCATAATTAATTATATATACATTTATTATAAGGACCAACTCTAGGCACTTTCTGCTTGGGTTTTAGATTATGGACTATAGAGGGGAAAGAGCTGAACGTTTTTAGTATTAGTCCTAATGCATTTTCCTTAACATGTTGCATGGTGTGCAGCTGTCAGCGCTGGTCTACCTGGAGAGACCTCTGTTCCTGAAACATATAACACTGCTCGCGCCAAGTGAGTCTATTTCTGGAGCTTTTAATATCACAGGTAACCCTTGCATTGTTTCAGAATCCATTCCTGCCCGTGAATGTGTTGCTCCTCTGCGGCCCTCCTGCTGGTGGCCCAATAGATGAAGATGTCATGACGTGATGGCCTAAGCAAAGTGTGTTTCCATGTGACGCTGTCATTCATACTCTAAAGGGTTTTCCCTGTCTTCATCCCCTGGTTGAATGTGGGTTCTCTGATGTAGTGAGTCAGTGCTAGCCGGTGCAGGTCCCTGGTCGTGTGTTGCTGGTCTGGTACCTTTGGCTCACCGACCCCACCCCCCCAGGACCATGGAGAAGAATGTCCCGGGTCTCCACGGCTCTGGGCGAGGCAGCGGCGCCGTCAGGCGGGCGCACACATGTTCTGCCACCTGGAACGCGCCCGCCAACGCCATCAGCGTGTGCGACGCTCCAGGTGGTGGTGGCGTCGAACCCTAGACAGGTGGTGCGCAGTGTGGTGGCCTGGCGCAACATCTTCAAGATCTACGCGCTGGAGGACGAGCAGTTCGTGGAGAAGCTGAACTGCGCGTGGGCGCGCAGCCCTCGCTCAACTTCAGCTGCGCCGACGTGATGTGGCACCAGATGGAGGAGAACCTGCTGGCTACCGCCGCCACCAACGGCGCCGTGGTCACCTGGAACCTGGGCAAGCCGTCGCGCAACAAGCAGGACCAGCTGTTCACGGAGCACAAGCGCACCGTCAACAAGGTGTGCTTCCACCCCAGCGAGGTGTACATGCTGCTGAGCGGCTCGCAGGACGGCTTCATGAAGTGCTTTGACCTGCGCAAGAAGGAGTCCGTCAGCACCTTCTCAGGTACGGCCGCTGTACGCTCCGCCGTTGTGGACGGACGATACCACAGCACCGCTCAAACTCTCTGGCGTCTCTGGATTGGTTTCATAATATCGATGAAACATGGTATTTTAGCCTCAACAAGACAGTTGTGTCAGGATCAGAACGTGGTGTACTGCCTAGCAGCCATTGGTCGTACACAGTCAATAAAGCGGCACATGGCGCGTTTTAGTCCTGTGATGGCTGACCAGTGCCCTGCCGTCCCCAGGTCAGTCTGAGAGCGTGAGGGACGTCCAGTTCAGTATGAAGGAGTACTTCACCTTCGCCGCCTCCTTTGAGAACGGGAACGTGCAGCTGTGGGACATCCGGCGGCCGGACCGCTACGAGAGGATGTTCACCGCCCACAACGGGCCCGTGTTCTGCTGCGACTGGCACCCCGACGACCGGTGAGTCATTGGTGTTGCTTTTGATACAGATTAACCCCAGCGTCTGTATTGTTGATTCATTCATTTTATTATAATTAGCTATTTGTACCGTTGTGTGATGCTATCACGCTCCCTTCTCCTCGGGGGTGAATGAAGACAGACATGCCGCATTTCCACTGCAGGGTGCGGTACGGTTCGGTTCGCAAAGGTGCGATACGGATTGCGTTTCCACCGCCAAAAGTGGGCGTGACCCGGACTGAGCCGTACTCGTTTTGCCCTCGTCTTCAGTACTCCTCCGTTGGGGTACTGAGACACCTGAAAGGGTGCCGGAAAATTCGAGCTACACACCCCCTCCGTTGATTGGTCGATAGAATCGTCACTTCCGGGCGACGTGGGGATAAAAACAAACAAGCAGTAGTCTCGAGATATTATTCTTTACAATGAACATGTCGCGTAAAATGCTTGTTTGGGCGAACAAGGAGGTGGAGACGTTCCTCTGCATCCTTGGGGAGGAAGACGTGCAGATGGAGCTTGATGGAGCAGTAAGGGACGAGGCCTTCAACTTCTCCATTGTTTTCATTGAGCAGGCTACACTGTGTCGCGCTGCTATGATGTCACAATGTTTACGTAGCTGCCGCGGTGATCGACATCCGGCCTACCATGAAGGGTACCGTCGGCGGTGGAAACGCGAGCTGGGCTATACCGCCCCCTCCCTACCGGACTGAGGCGAACCGAACCGCACCCTGCAGTGGAAACGCGGTAACAGACAGTCTGTCTGTCTATCGTGTTCTGGAGGAAGTGTCTCTGTGCGCCTCTACCTCTGTGCAGGTAAGCATGAGAATGTGTTCTGGATCCTGTGGCTCAAAGTGTGTTCCGTCTGCAGGGGCTGGCTGGCCACTGGCGGCCGGGACAAGATGGTGAAGGTGTGGGACATGAGCACCACGCGGGCCAAGGAAGATCCACTGCGTGCAGACCATCGCCTCCGTGGCGCGCGTCAAGTGGCGCCCGGAGAAGAAGTGGCACCTGGCCACCTGCTCCATGATGGTGGACCACAACATCTACGTGTGGGACGTCCGCCGGCCCTTCATCCCCTTCGCCACCTTCGAGGAGCACAAGGACGTGACCACGGGCATCGCCTGGCGCCACCAGCACGACCCCTACTTCCTGCTGTCGGGCTCCAAGGACAGCACGCTGTACCAGCACATGTTCAAGGACGCCAGCCGGCCCGTGGACAAGGCTAACCCCGAGGGACTCTGCTTCGGCCTGTTCGGAGACCTGGCCTTCGCCGCCAAGGAGAGCCTGATCAGCAGCGACGCCAACAGGAAGCCTTACCCCGGCGGGGACCGCCGGGGTAAGGCCGCGGGGAACCCCATCTTCTTCTTCAAGAAGCCGGACCTCACGGAGCAGTTCGCCCACGGTGTCCAGTGCGCTCAGCGTCTTCGAGACCGGCCTGGAGAGCGGCCGCATGGACTGGTTCTCCCAGACGGCGCGCCTTTACCTGCTCAGCGGGAAGCCCTTCGCCGAGCTGTGCGACCACAACGCCAAGGTGGCCAAGGAGCTGAACCGGCCTCAGGTGAGGCCCCGCCTCCTTCAGGCTGCTCCTGTGGGCATCACCAGCGGTTAACTGACCTTCTTTCTCCTTCCCCGTGGCGCAGGTCTTCCACCACGTGGGACCATGGTCCGCATCATGTTTCTCCGACCCCGCCAACCCCAACCTCAGCCTCAGCGCCAAGCTGGGCACGCTGCCTCTGATGAACAGGTACGGCCTCCAGCCTCAGTCTGCCTCTGTGTTCCTGTTGCTCTGTGTTCCCGTAGCTCTGTGTTCCTGTAGCTCTGTGTTCCTGTAGCTCTGTGTTCCCGTAGCTCTGTGTTCCCGTAGCTCTGTGTTCCCGTAGCTCTGTGTTCCCGTTGCTCTGTGCTCCTGTAGCTCTGTGTTCCTGTAGCTCTGTGTTCCCGTAGCTCTGTGTTCCCGTTGCTCTGTGTTCCTGTTGCTCTGTGTTCCTGTTGCTCTGTGTTCCTGTCAGCTGTGTTCCTGTAGCTCTGTGTTCCTGTAGCTCTGTGTTCCTGTAGCTCTGTGTTCCTGTAGCTCTGTGTTCCTGTAGCTCTGTGTTCCTGTAGCTCTGTGTTCCTGTAGCTCTGTGTTCCTGTAGCTCTGTGTTCCTGTAGCTCTGTGTTCCTGTAGCTCTGTGTTCCTGTAGCTCTGTGTTCCTGTAGCTCTGTGTTCCTGTTGCTCTGTGTTCCTGTAGCTCTGTGTTCCTGTAGCTCTGTGTTCCTGTAGCTCTGTGTTCCTGTAGCTCTGTGTTCCTGTAGCTCTGTGTTCCTGTAGCTCTGTGTTCCTGTAGCTCTGTGTTCCTGTAGCTCTGTGTTCCTGTAGCTCTGTGTTCCTGTAGCTCTGTGTTCCTGTAGCTCTGTGTTCCTGTAGCTCTGTGTTCCTGTTGCTCTGTGTTCCTGTAGCTCTGTGTTCCTGTAGCTCTGTGTTCCTGTAGCTCTGTGTTCCTGTAGCTCTGTGTTCCTGTAGCTCTGTGTTCCTGTTGCTCTGTGTTCCTGTTGCTCTGTGTTCCTGTTGCTCTGTGTTCCTGTAGCTCTGTGTTCCTGTAGCTCTGTGTTCCTGTAGCTCTGTGTTCCTGTTGCTCTGTGTTCCTGTTGCTCTGTGTTCCTGTTGCTCTGTGTTCCTGTAGCTCTGTGTTCCTGTAGCCAACGTCTGCTCTCTGCTCCTGTAGCTTCAGCATGAAGGACATGGGGGCGTGTCCGGACATGGGGGCGTGTCCGGACATGGGGGCGTGTCCGGACAGCCGGGTGGACCGGGGGAAGGAGGGGCGGTCGGACCCCGCCCACCTGGAGCCAGGGACCTCCCACATCAGCAACAACGACGGTGAGACACCGCCCCGCGTCCGCATGGGAACACCCCTGAATGCCCTGCCCTAACCCCGAGGTGGATATTATGGTCTGTTGTAGAGAACGAGGAGACGGAGGGCAGCGACGGCCAGGCCGAGTACATGTTCGGAGACGCAGAGCTTGACGACGACGACCTGTACTCTGTGGAGCACGATAACCCAGCAGGTCAGCCTCCGTCAGCCTCCGTCAGGTCAGCCTCCAGCAGGTCAGCCTCAAGGAGATCAGTCTCCATCAGTCTCCGTCAGGTCAGCCTCCAGCAGGTCAGCCTCCGTCAGGTCAGCCTCCAGCAGGTCATTCTCCGTCAGGCTCCCTCAGGTCAGCCTCCAGCAGGTCATTCTCCGTCAGCCTCCCTCAGGTCAGCCTCCCAGCAGGTCATTCTCCTTCAGCCTCCCAGCAGGTCAGCCTCCGTCAGGTCAGTCTCCCTCAGGTCAGCCTCCAGCAGGTCATTCTCCGTCAGCCTCCAGCAGGTCAGCCTCCGTCAGGTCAGTCTCCCTCAGGTCAGCCTCCATCAGGTCAGCCTCCTGGCTTCCTAAAGACCCGTAGATTCATCTAATTGCTCATTGCTCAGTGTGTAGAAGGATAATGATGCTGTCTATCGAACCTCCACATGAACCTCACTGTGGTCCCCACGCTGTGATGGGGACCTAGCAACCCTTTTCATTCCCACATGACCTTTAGCTGATTTCTGAAATCCTTCCCCGTATGTTTGGTAGTCTCTGTCCTCCTCACTGAGGGTCTACTTGTTGAGGTTCTCCTCGTTGAGGTTCTCCTCGTTGAGGGTCTCCTCGTTGAGGTTCTCCTCGTTGAGGGTCTCCTCGTTGAGGTTCTCCTCACTGAGGGTCTCCTCGTTGAGGATCTCCTCGTTGAGGTTCTCCTGTTGCCCCCCAGAGGACCAGGAGTACACGCTGCCCCAGGAGGCCTTCCCCCTGCGCCACGAGATCCTGGACAACCCGTCGGCCCCGGAGCCGCTGCAGCAGGACAAGGCAGAGTCTCCCCACGTGAGCGGCGGCGAGGCGGAGGCGACCTGCCTCACGCCCATCGAGTCCTGCTCGCTCATCTCGGCCTCGCAGCCGCTGTACACGGCCCACCTGCCAGCCGGCTTCTTCTGCCCCGTGGTGCGCGACATGCTGCGCTACTACGCCGAGCAGGGCGACGTGCAGATGGCCGTGTCGGTGCTCATCGTGCTGGGAGAGCGCATCCGCAAGGAGATCGACGACCTGACGCAGGTGAGCAGGGAGCTGGGGGAGGAGTGAGAGAGGAGTGAGAGAGGAGTGGGCTGGGGGAGGAGTGTGAGGAGTGAGCTGGGGGAGGAGTGAGCTGGGGGAGGAGTGAGAGAGGAGTGGGCTGGGGGGAGGAGTGTGAGGAGTGAGCTGGGGGAGGAGTGAGTGAGCTGGGGGGAGGAGTGAGCTGGGGGAGGCGTGGAGAGAGAGAGTGAGCTGGGGGGAGGAGTGTGAGGAGTGAGCTGGGGGAGGAGTGAGTGAGCTGGGGGGAGGAGTGAGCTGGGGGAGGAGTGAGTGAGCTGGGGGGAGTGAGTGAGCTGGGGGAGGAGTGAGAGAGGAGTGGGCTGGGCTGAGGAGTGAGTGAGCTGGGGTGAGGAGTGAGAGAGGAGTGAGCTGGGGGGAGGAGTGTGAGGAGTGAGCTGGGGGAGGAGTGAGTGAGCTGGGGGGAGGAGTGAGCTGGGGGAGGAGTGAGCTGGGGGAGGAGTGAGAGAGGAGTGAGCTGGGGGGAGGAGTGTGAGGAGTGAGCTGGGGGAGGAGTGTGAGGAGTGAGCTGGGGTGAGGAGTGACGTGGGTCGAGGAGTGAGCTGAGGTGGGTGCCCTCCCCCAGGCCTGATGAGGTTGTGCCCCCCTCCCAGGAGCACTGGTACACGTCGTACATTGACCTGCTGCAGCGGTTCGAGCTGTGGAACGTGTCCAACGAGGTGATCAAGCTCAGCACCTGCGGCGCCATCAGCTGTCTGAACCAGACCTCCACCACGCTGCACGTCAACTGCAGCAACTGCAAGCGGCCGATGAGCAACCGGGGGCTGGTGTGCGACCGGTAAGACCCCGCCCTCAAAGCGGTCCCAATAGAGGGTCGTTCTGTAGACAGACCCTGGGTTACTCACCGGCCTTCACACCGCCGCAGGATCGGAGCCTGCTCCGTTCGTAGCTAGAGCCAGGGTTTTGGTTTCACATCGCCAAGGCACAGCAACAGACGGTCTAATTATATTTAGGCCCAATCCCATTTCTTTGCTCACTGTCTCAACCCTACATCTCAACCCTAACCCTACCCTTACCCTCATTGCTCATGCTCATTGCTACCCCTAACCGATCCCCTACCAAATGGGACAACCCTACCCTGTGACGTCATCAAACCTGGGAAGATCTGGATATCATACGACATGAGCCCGGCAGCTCCCCGACCGCGGGCCGCCCGGCCATGGACCGGGGTCGGGCGGCCCAGGGTCGGGGAGCGTGGCCGGGCTGTCATGTCGTATGATATCCAGATCTTCCGAGAGTCCGCGGCCGGGCTGCAGAGTATAATTAATAAAATAATTAATAGTTAATTACAGAGAAAACACTTAAATTTGTGTTTTTCAAATCCTGTCGCATCTTTTCGCCCTCCATCTTGTCTAGGATATTTCTTGATTTTCAGTTTTCTCTCAAGGTATTGTTGGAGCAAGTCACAACTGAAGCGCTTTGAGGGTGCCCATCGAAAATCTCAATTTTGAGGGGATGTTAGCCCTCCCCCTTACCCCTTAAGCTACCTTTAAACTGGTATTGGGACATGGCTCCACGGCGCGTGAACGCGCAACAGCGAGGGCTAGGGCTGAGATTTTCCTTTGAGCAAAGAAATGGGATTCAGCCTTAGCCTCAGTTATGGCCGCACTTGAACCCTATGGTGATTTTATTGGTGAACTATTTGACCCTGGAAAGACACACGACGCGACCAGTACTGCTCTAAAGCGACCTGGTGCCCCGAGTGCTCCGTTACGACGTGAGGAGGTTCTGTGTGGAACACAACCGAAAAAGAAGAATCTAGTTTCCGGTTTAGTTTCAGATCGCAGAAGTCGCCGGCTCCCACGGAAAACAATAAAGCTGACCGTTGTAGAATGAGACTCGATGGAACGTTTGAAACGTCTTTATATGTTTGTTTTTTATATGTTTATATGTTGCCCTTTTCCCAGCATTCATTGCGGTTTTATCTAAATATCACCCAAACAAAACAAGCAACTGGATTATCCAGTTGCTTGTTTTAAAAAATGCTGTTTATTTGTTTTTTCCTTTTGGCCTTTTTCAGTTTCAAAACCAAATCAGAAAAACCAAAAAACGACTCTGTTAATTGTGTTTTGTGATTTTATTTTAAATAGGAATATTCAAAGAACGTCAATCCATACACGGATTGACGTGAAGACGAATTTGTTGCGTTTGAAACTGGCGCGAGGGTTCTTATTGTACAGCGCCGGCGCGAGGGTTGCTGGGGAGCGGTGACGTGTGCAGACGTTTGAAGTGACGTCGTGACGTTGCTCTGGCCGGTGTGAGACCAACTGGTTCATCACTGGGATAAGGCTGGAACCAGTTTTGAACTGGCCCTAGCACCAGCCCGGAGCTGGCTCTTGGTTCTTTTTGGTGTGAGAGGCCTCTCAGGGGACCCCAGGGACCTCTGACCGGGCGCCAATCAGCCGCTCCCATCCTGCCCTCATTTAGCACAGTAATCAATTATTTGTTGAGGCAATTTTGGAAACTGCCTCTTTTCCAGTGTTTGGTTCAACTCTGGGGATGGGATCAGGATTCAGGCCGACGGCGCTGGGAGAACAGCCCGTCTCACAGCGCCGTCGGGCTGAGTCCTGTATGGCCCCGGCCTCTCGCTGTGTTCACCCGTGTTCACCCGTGTTCACCCGTGTTCACCCGTGTTCACCCGTGTTCACCCGTGTTCACCCGTGTTCACCCGTGTTCACCCGTGTTCACCCGTGTTCACCCGTGTTCACCCGTGTTCACCCGTTCCCCTGTTCCCCTCCCCTCCACCAGGTGCCACCAGTGTGCCAGCGTGTGTGCCGTGTGCCACCATGTGGTCAAGGGCCTCTTCGTCTGGTGCCAGGGCTGCAGCCACGGCGGACACCTGGAGCACATGATGCACTGGCTGAAGGGCAGCCCGCACTGCCCCGCCGGCTGCGGACACCTCTGTGAGTACACCTGACCGGGGGTCCCCGGACCCCCGGTCAGGTGACCCTGAGGCCGGCGGCCCCATGGGGGCAGGGCGATGGAGGGGGGGAGGGTCAGTGGGGGTAACCCCGCCCCCTGACCCCGCCCCCTGGTACCAGGCGTCCCTGAACACTGCTGTTCAGGGGCCCGGCCCTCCAGGCTGAAGCTCAGGCCCTGATGGACGCCGTCGCGGTGGACCTGCGCTGCGGCCGCTGTTTGATTTGAAGGACCGAAGGAGGAGAGATGTGATGGATGTTCATGTTTTACCTCTTTTAAACTCGCCAGCACAATCTCTGATGTTTCACATGTACATAGTGTCTCCTCTGAACTGTAGATACGATTAATGATTAATAATATGACATTCATTACATTCATTCAGCGCTTTGAGTGGTAAGGCTAATAAAGCAGTACGAGGTGAGACATCGTGTCTGGAGGGAGACGTCCAAGTGGTTTTATTTCTCATTCTGGCTCCGGGTCGGCGACTCAAAGCCAATCTCTCTGCAGATCCGTTCACAAAAAGACTTGCTCTGCATCGGTTTCCTCCGTCAGGTGTTGGAGATGCACTTTATTGATCCCAGACAGGGGGGGGGGTTAGTGCACGATATCAGGCTACGTTAATAAAACTACAAGGAACTTCACCAACACAGTTTCTCTATAAACATCACACTGAAGACTGACCCCGGGACGGTAACTTCAGGGAGGGGCGGGGTGTGTTTCTGGATCAGAGGCTGGTGGTTCCTCAAAGGGCCGGCTGGCGGGGGAGTCGTTACCCCCGCGGGCCGGGGGCTCGCTGAGTGACTCCGTCGGAGACCCCTCCATTGTGGTCCGACCCTCCTCATCAATGTTTGAGGAATGTTATTTTAGTTTGGCAGGATTTCCCAGCTGGACTAGGGAGAAATAACCCCGGTCACCCCCCCGGTCACCCCCCCGGTCACCCCCCCGGTCACCCCCTCCGGTGACCCCCCCCAGTGACCCTCCCCTCCGGTGACCCCCCCCAGTGACCCCCCCAGTGACCCCCCCCCTCCGGTGACCCCCCCCCGGTCCCGGTCTCCACGGCTCGAGACTGAAGGAATGTTGTGGAATGGAACCGATTTGGGAAGAAACAGAAGGCCTGGAACCCCCTCTGGTGGGACCCCCTCTGGTGGAACCCCCTCTGGTGGGACCCCTCTGGTGGGAACGCCTCCAGAGAGCTGCTGGTCCTCAGGGGCCCCTCCAGGCCCCTCCTCCTCCACTGGGTCCAGGGTGGTAGGGTCACAGAGCCTGGGTTGGGGGGGTCACAGAGCCTGGGTTGGGGGGCTCCAGGCCCCTCCAGGGCGGAGCCTCACCTGCCGCTACGGCCGCTCCCAGCTGTCCGTCACCTGCTCCGACACGCTCAGCCGCCGCAGGCTCTGCAGCACCGTGTGGAGGCTCCCCGCTACACACACACACACACACACACACACACACACACACACACACACACACACACACACACACACACACACACACACACACACACACACACACACACACACACACACACACACACACACACACACACACACACACACACACACGTGTCATGTTTTGGTTCTTTGTGTCAGGGTTCATGTTCTTCCATGTCTGCAGCGCTCCTTACCCAGTTCTTCATCGTAGGCCTCCAGCCTCTTCATCAGCTCCGTGAAGGAGCCCTGCCCCCCGTGTTGAGGCCCGTCGGCGGCGAGGCGGCCCCAGCGCGCGCGGGCGGCGCGGGCTCGCTCCAGCGTGGCGTTCATTCTCCTGGGCCAGCCGGTGCTCTGGACCAGCTCCCCGTGGACGCGGCCCCAGGCCGCCTTTGTCCTCCGTCACGGCAGCCCTTCCATCACAGCCCGCAGCTCCTTCTCCTCTGGACACCTGGCTCTGGAGGCCTCCCGCCTCCTCACAGCGCTGGGGGGGGGGGCTTAGTGAGGAGGCCTAGTGGGGGGGCCTAGGGAGGCCCCCTTAGGGAGGGGACCTAGTGAGGCCCCCTTAGTGAGGCCCCCATAATGAGGGGGCCTAGTGGGGGGACCTAGTGAGGCCCCCTTAGTGAGGGGACCTAGTGAGGCCCCCTTAGGGAGGCCCTCTTAGTGAGGGGACCTAGTGAGGCCCCCTTAGTGAGGCCCCCATAATGAGGGGGCCTAGTGGGGGGACCTAGTGAGGCCCCCATAGTGGGGGGACCTAGTGAAGCCCCCATAGTGAGGGGACCTAGTGAGGCCCCCATAATGAGGGGGCCTAGTGAGGGGGCCTAGTGAGGCCCCCATAGTGGGGGGACCTAGTGAGGCCCCCTTAGTGAGGGGACCTAGTGAGGCCCCCTTAGGGAGGCCCCCTTAGTGAGGGGACCTAGTGAGGCCCCCTTAGGGAGGCCCTCTTGGTGAGGGGACCTAGTGAGGCCCCCTTAGTGAGGCCCCCTTAGTGAGGCCCCCTTAGTGAGGGGGCCTAGTGGGGGGGCCTAGGGAGGGGTCCTAGTGTGGCCCCCATAGGGAGGGGTCCTAGTGTGGCCCACTTAGTGAGGCCCCCTTAGTGAAGGGGCCTAGTGAGGCCCCCATAGTGAGGGGGGCCTAGTGGGGGGTCCTAGTGAGGCCCCTTAGGGGGGGGGGGGGAGGAGGAGGAGGAGAGGGAGAGGAAGGAGGAGGAGAGAGGAGAGAGGAGGAGGAGAGAGGAGGAGAGGAGAGAAGAGGAGGAGGAGAGGAGGAGGTACCTTGTGGAGCGGATGGCCATCTCCTGCATCCGGCCTCCAGCTGGTCGGCGTAGGCCTGCTCCAGGCGTCGCCGGGCGGCCGCGTGTTGCTGTGCCACCGGGCGATGGCGTGGGTCATCTTCCTCTTCGGTCCGAACAGCCTGTGGAGAGACGGGCGGAGGTGAGCTCCACGCAGAACCCCGCTGGGGGCCCTGACGGAGGGGGGCCCTGACGGAGGGGGGCCCTGACGGAGGGGGGCCCTGACGGAGGGGGGCCCTGACGGAGGGGGGCCCTGACGGAGGGGGGCCCTTACGTGATGCCCACTTCCTTGAGGTCGTTCTCGGTGAGCGTGAGGAATATCCGGAGGTCGATGTCCTGCTCCTCCAGCAGCGGCAGGTACTTGGAGAACCCCATCGGCTCCAGGAACGCCGCCAGGTCCTGGGCAACCAGCAGAGCTAGAGCACCTCGGGCCACGGCCCCACGGGGCCCCCCACGCCCCAGATCAACCCAGAGACGTCCTTGGCCCGGCGTAGGGAGGGGGGGCCCCGCCTCCCCCGCCGCGGCCGCGAGACCGTGCTGTTGCCCGTGCGACCCTTGCTCTTGGCGTGGCCCTGGGGCCCCGCGCAGGGAGCTGGTCCTCTTGGGCCCGGTCGAGTCCTAAAGGAAGAAGACGGCAGGAGCAATCACTGCAGGTGGGGACCCCCGCGGGGTTAGGGGGGTACTCTTTACCCGACCAGAGGACAGGCTGGCCGTACCTCGTTGCTCTCCACGGAGCCCTCCCAGGTGAGGCTGGCCGCCGGCCGCGGCCCCTCACAGCTGCTGCTGCTGCTGCTCCTGGCCGGAACGTCAGGAACGTCAGGAACGTCAGGAACGTCAGGAACGTCAGGGTCCAGCAGGGGACTCTCATCTGGGGACAAAGGGTCAGGGTACCTCGTCTGTCTCACCCGTCTCCCCCTCACCCGTCTCCCCCTCACCCGTCTCCCCCAAGGCCAGCCTTACAGCACAACGATGTTATTGGAGTTGAAGTACGGAGGGAGAGGGGAGGAGAGGAGGAGAGGAGGAGGGGAGAGGAGGGAGGAGGAGAGAGGAGGGAGAGGAGAGGAGGGAGGGGAGAGGAGGCGAGAGAGAGAGGAAGAAGAGGGAGGGGAGGGAGGGAGGAGGAGGAGAGGAGAAGAGGGGAGAGGAGGAGGAGAGAGGGAGAGGGAGGAGGAGGAGGGAG
>OLKM01005913.1:0-15614 GCA_900291075.1 Melanogrammus aeglefinus | reverse complement strand
TTAACGAAAACTTCACAGAACATAGAGAGGTCGACTACACAGGAAAAAAAAAAAATAAAAAATGAATTCTTCGGCCTTTTGGTACAAAAAAAGTTTATAAGGGTCTCTTTTCTAATGGTGAAATTGGTTTTTGCTTCTGTGTATTGGAGGCTTTCCGAATGTCTATTCTATTTCTTTAGCCCAGGGCTACGTTGAGGTTTTTCCTGCTCTTAGGCTGTGTTGTCCAGGGTGAACAACGGCAGCATTTCACATGGTCACCGACCGTGATATGGAGGACCCTGGAGTCCAAATCCGGCTTTAGAAACACACAGTGGTTGCAATAGATGGAAGAAATCGAAAAGTTTGCCAAGGCACCAAAAAAGTTGTTAGTGACTGGCAATTACCTTTCTAAGTGTTTAGTGTATTTTTTTTTTAGCGGAGAAAGCTAGTTAGGTAAGTTGTATGTGTGATTTCAAGCATGAGCTTCTGGAATATCCTGAACACAAACGGGGCCATTAACAATATGAACTCCCGTCGCTTAACACCCATTGGGCCAAGTTTAGGACACCAGCCACTGATTGGCAAAACAGTTGGGAATTTGACGGCCAAATCAGCCCTAGTTTGTTTGAACTGACAAGCCAATAGATTAAACGAGCGTATTTGACCGATAGCGATTGGTGATGGATTTAAATCAAACCTGGAACATCTTGATTTTGCTCTGCAGAGGCGGCTACGGTCATGAAACAAGGTGAATTAAAGTTTGGACCTTGTGTATCTAAGCCTTGTGCCCGTCCCCAACCCCCTTCCTTCCTCCTTGCAAAGGTTCCTCTTAACCACCTGTTCAAGAGTTCTCCGCCGTCGGCACGGTGACGTTGCTGGGACGGACGTGCGAGCGGGTGGTGTGCTTCTTCCGTGGATTTGTCCCTGGGTGGTCTGCTGGTGGGCGCCATCTACGGCGTCTTTCTGGGGCGCCTTCAACGGTCACCGCTTCACCTCGCACCAACGCGCGTCATCGAGCCCCTCTTTCGTTCTTCTCTACAGCTACATGGACCTAACCTCTCGGCCGAGGTCTTCCACCTCTCCGGACCATCATGTCCTTGACAGTACCCAATTGGATGGTTTCGAAGGTTTACCACAATAAGAAGTTCCCCGTGGAGGCAAAGAGGGGGGGGGGGAGGCCAAATCGAGGTCCCTTATAAAATAAAAGTTCCCCCTAAGAAGATGGGTTCAAAACCACACCCATCATTTTCCTGCACACGTCTAAAACTAAACAAATCTCCTTAAAATAAAACGCTTTAATTTTGAAAAGGCAAGGAGCCTCCAATGCCTTGTATACTGCGAACTTTACCACTTGCCTGTGCCATTGGGCTGAAGGCAGCACAAACACAACAGTAACACCTGGGAAAGGTTTTGCTGAAAGTTAGTTTAAAGAAAACCTTGATGGAAAAGCGGGATAACATTATTTCGCAGGAAGATAAACAACGGACGCGAACAATCGTCTCCATTCTCCGACCGGGTTTTCCATCTCGCCTCCAGGCTTATGCGTGCGGGGGTGACGATGCGTCCCTAACTGTGGAGGCCAAACGTCTCCCACCAAAGTCCACACCACCATCAAGACTTCCTGAAGATGTGGAGCAGCGTGAGCGAGGACCCCATTCTTCATCTTCCTGGGCGTACGTGCCCACGGTGAGCCCCGGGCCCCCACGCCTTGGAAACTGGAGACCTTCGTTGGTGTCCAACCGTCGCCCTGTGTCTGGTGTCGCGCTCCATGGCGTGAGCAACGGCTGGAGATGGTGTGGGTTGTGTTTGTTGTTTTTTTCTTTATTGTAAGGGAGTGAGATAGAGAGGAAGGAAATGGGAGAGGTTTTTCTAATTTGTTTGTGAGGCTGAGGTCGTGTCCAATAGTTTAAGGTCTGTGGCTTATACATCATTCTTATTTGACTGTTTATTTGTTGTTTGAGTGATGGATTTTGATTGGATCCATTAAGTTTTTGCTGAGTAGAAGTCCTTGACCGAGAGGACGGAGGGGACGTTTTGAGGTTTCCTAAAATAAAAGAGTCCCTTGTTAGCAAGTACGGGGAGACAGTGAGGGGGTGCGCCAAGATAAAGGTCCTTGCCACAAAGGCGGCGGGAGAACAGTTGGGGGAGACAAGATAAAAGACGCTTAGCAAGAGAGGGGGAGACAGTTGGGGAGACAAGATAAAAGACCTTAGCAGAGAGAGAGACAGTTAGGGGTCTCCAAGATTAAAAGTCTTATTCAGAGAGGGGAGACAGTTAGGGGGTTCCAATATTTAAAAGTTCCCCATGCTCAGGAATCTGAATTTTGAACCAAGCTTAATTTTTTGGGGGTTAATCTTGACTGCTCTTTTTCATCATGATTTAATTCAGACATTTTTTCTTCACTCTTTCCATATCGTCCTGTTTTCAGGAGTGATTGGCCTCAACGTATGTAATTAAAAGTTCCGCATCGTTCCAAGTTGACCAAAGAAAGGACCAGTTCCATCGTGGCGTGTACGGTGGCCTGCGAGGGCCATCGCCTACTCCCTGGGCTTCCTGCTGCCCGACCAACCCCATGAAGGACCCTCTTCCTCAACCGCCATTCATTCACCGTCGTGTTCTTCACCCCCGTCTCGTCCAGGTGAAGGAGAGACCTCAAAGTACAGAGAGTTACCGTCTTTAGTCTGAAAACAAATGTTGTTTTTTGTTTGTTTTTGTCAGTGAAAATTTGTGGCGTTCATTTGGAAATGAATTCGTTTCTTCGGTTTTATTGTTCTCATTTTGTTAAAAAAGTATGTAGGGATTCATCTCATTGTTAATCTATTTCTAGAAAACGGCTCTAAAACAATAGTTTTTTTAAAAGGATGGGGTGGGATACATTGGACGGCTGGCTTAGTGTTTCTAATAGGTTCTAGGGACAGCGGGTTTCTCAAACTCATTTTGGTTCGGGGGGGCCCACATACACAGGCCCCTCTGATTCTCAAGTGGGCCGGACCATAAAATAATATATTTATATATTATAATATTTATATATAATATAATAAGAGAAAAATAACCTACTCAACTCCAAATCGTTAGCTTGTTTTTCAGTAATATGCTTTTAATCATCAAGCCTACAGTTTGTAGCCTCTAAGATGAATATTTATTAGCACAACACACTTATATTTACAGGAATTGAAATAATAATAATGCAATTTGCATATTTCATTAACAACTGGTTTTTTTTTTTAGAGTTGAGTGAATACATTTTACTATCTCCGAACTACACTGCACCAACTCACCAACACTAAAAACAACTTCAAGTGGGGGGCTATGAAGAAAAGCGTATCATACTACCTTTGGAAAATGTAAATGTTGCACATATAAATAAATAACAAACCTAAAATCATAGCGAATAGTGGTGTATGAGCAATGAGATTAGGCTACATCAGATTCAACTGTTTGATAGGCTACTGAAAGCTTAGAGATGATATTACAATTGTTCATTGTTCTTTTAACATGAAACCTGAGTAAATTTATTTTTCAAAGATCTGTATTCATCAGAGTGCTTACATTCTGAAAGAGCATCAACAAGAATTAGGCCCCAGGCCTACTTGCCTGATGAACTTTTTTTCTCACTGCAGTGACTTTGCTGCTGCTGCTGGCTCCTGAAAACTTGGCTCTTTAAGCTTTACGAGGGCATCAATCAATAAATATCCATATTTCTCCTTCATATTGAAATCAAACTGCAAGTTCAATTATCTCGAGTTCGATGCCGCTGCGTGCCAGAAGGCTTAACTGTAAAACGGCAAATTCCTCTCTCTAGTTCACTGAAGACCTGAAACTTCCGGCTCAAAGTCCTGCAAGCATTCCTGTTATCTTGTCTTTGTATTGATCTATATCAGCATATCTTCCGGTTGCACGCACAGCGGTTAGACATGGTACATTGGCAGTGACACCGCTAGATAGCGGCGTCTCCCAGAGTGACAGTTTTAACTTGAATGAGCGTATGCTGTCATTATACTGAGTGACAATTTATTTGCGGCCCTGCAACATTTAGTTAAGATTATTCAGGTGCTGTGTAATATCCACCATAAAGGCAAGATCCTGCACCCACTGCAGACATTAAAGTTACCATTTTCTCCATGAACTGTCCAATATCCTCTCGTAGCTCAAAGAAACGCTTTGAGCACGGCACCCTCGGCTTAACCACCGTCCCTTCACAGTGTGGTACGGTAGGCCAGCCTGAAATGTCATTATCTTCTGAGAAAGTGTCAATACTGGACGGTGATTCAGACTTCGCACTCTGATGAAATTCACAGTTTTTACAAACCACACTCATACAATTGATCCATTTTTGTGTTTTGCAAACACAACGCTTCTTGACGCAAAGCAATACAGTGTAATGCCCAAAAATCTTGTCCCCCATTTGCGGTCTGTACTTTCTCTGTGATTTTGTCGCAACGCCTGCCTTTCTCCCGACCCATTGATGGTGCGCCATCTGTAGCCAGGCTGACGGCACGGGACAGTCCACTCTGACCTTGTTCCAGCAGGCCAACGAGAGAGCTGAATATGTCATTCGCTGTTGTAGTGTCCTTTATAGGCACCAATCATGGAACTCCTCGATGATTGTCCAAGTCTCCTCACACCCCGACTAAATATGGCCAGTTGAGCAAATAATCTGGTTATATCAGTGCTCATCATCAATTGCAACCGAAAAAGCAATACTAGTGTATATGATTTGATTTTGTCCATTCTGCTGATTACATACCAAAGCCCACTGCTTTTGTATTCACCTCTCTGAATAAATAATTTTCAGTCCACTTTTCCTGGAAAACTGCACTCTGAATCCACTTTTTGGTAATGATAACCTCTTGTGGTGAAATAAGGTGTGGAAATCTCATTTTTTTTAAATCTCGGTTTGCCCCCTAGTGGCTGGAGTGAGCATTTTGGTTATTTCTTTAAAAATCATAACTCATCACAGGAATGGGCTAGAGACTTACTTCTTTTTTTTGGACATACTCAGAAATGTATGCTCTACAAAGTCGCAGGCCCGATCAAATCATCTCCGGCGTAATGTTTGACACCCCCTTGTTCTAGGAGATACAACAGGCCATGAACAACATGTGTAAGGCTTCTAACGTTGTGATGGTTTTCTCAGGGCATGACCAATCAGGCCGCTGGTGGAGCTGCTGGCCGTGAAGAAGAAGAAGGAGACCAGGAGGTCCATCAACGAGGAAGATCCACACCCAGGTCAGAGAGAAAGGACCGTCGCATCATCATAATGAGGATGAAATATTATTATGTTCCTTTTAATATATTTTATAACATAATAATATATGAATTACAATTTTTTAATAAAGTATAAGTACTTATATATATTTAAAGTCCAAGTGCCCAAATAAAAAATATAATGGTAAACCACGAGAAGAACAGAAACATTTACATAATGTAGCAGACCACTTCACAATCAAATAGTGGCTTTCAAATGAGTCGGATCAAAACAAACAAATCAATATCGGGGTAACTTAATACCTCCTTGTTTGCTTGGGTCCTGTTATTTTCTCTGATGACTAACAGTGGATGAACCATGTCTCCATTAGTTCCTGGACCCCACCTCCTGACGGGCATTGAAGGCGTCTGTGGACACTACGGCCATCACCACTGGAAGGACAAGTAGGTCTTCGCTATGGCCACACCCCTCCCCACCATGCACGACCCAACACTAACTTGGACCTATTTTTAATTGAGCATTATAAAAAATATTGAACCTGTACCTTTTTTTTATTTATACTTTGTTTAAATAACACGTTGCCCCCGGTAATTTAAGCTTACCTTACATTTGTTTTATTTTAGCTAATGTTACTATAACTTATCTTAGTTTATCTCGGTTTATCTGACCTTAATCCTTTCAACTACATTTATAAATGTAGCTTTTAAATGTACGTTATTTTAAAGTAGTGACCTGTCCCTTTTTAATTAATCTTTCATTTAAATATGGCCCGCCGCCTCCAGGCTGAACCGCTTCAATAAGACGTAACGTGAAGCGCTGGCTGATCGCCAGGCGAGCGCTCCTGGAGCCCCAGCTCATCTCCTTCTACAACAAGATGGAGATGAGGCAGGCCATGATGATGGTGGAGAGTGGCAGCTCGGCCAAGCTGCCCGGACTCATATCCATGCAGTAAGACGCACAGACGCACAGACTGACTTGACTGACTGACTGACTGACTGACTGACTGACTGACTGACTGACTGACTCTCTAAGTGAAACACCTTAAGTCACCCATGGTTTTTAAATTAGCTCTCATCCAGAGCCCGTTAAACACTAGCAGGCCGCATTGGGCAGGTGCAATAAAATATTTAATTTGCCAATTCCACACCGTGAAGAAACACACCTACACACAGCCACAACACAAACACCCACACACACGCTCTCACGCAGGCACGCAGCATGCAATATTGGTCCGTGAAAAGTTATTTTTTGAGTGTTGAAGATGGAGCTTGTCTGTGGAAGTGTCAGAAATTGTGCTATCCTTAGCTTATAAGTGAGATCACGTTGTGAAGATATGAGAACACTATTATTCAGGTTTACAGCAGCAAAAGAACAGATGAGATGGATGTTGAAATGGGGATTTATTTGATGGTGGTTATAAAGAGAGTTGAGTGTGTGTGTGTGTGCGTGTGCGTGCAGGAAACATCCAGCCCAAAGAGGAGTCCAGGGGGAGAAACCATCTCCCAAGATCTCCAAGGGCAGAGAGGAGGAGATCCGGAAGATTCTACGGTCCAACCTGCAGCAGACCAAACAGAGGGTAGGTCATACTGTTTGTCTTTGAGACCTCTGTATGGATATAGATTCAATTTAAGATGGAGACAGGAAACATTTGAACTCTTAAATGTGATTTTAGAGCGAGAGAGCTGAAGGAGGGCAAAATTTTGAAACTAGACAACCAAAATGTCAATAATTGATTATCCGGGCCAATCAGGAAGGACATACCCTGATTGGTTAGACATGAGCCCGGTCCCGTGTAAAAAGACAAAATAATTTACTACAGAAAAAGGCGTGGTTAACTTTGCAACAGACTTTCTCAAATAATAATAGCCAACCCATTGTTATGACATTCTATCAAATTACACTTAAATAGTAGCTTTATATTGAAATATAAGCTTCAGAATTAACGACCAAAATAAAGAGGTTCATTCATAAAGATTGTGTATTCCACGCTTTGTGTGACTTTCACCATTTTCAAAGCTTTCCTCTCCACCCGTTTATTCTGTAGCCGGCTAACCCACCCCCCTTCGGTCTGTGTGTCCTCCCGTCTGTTCCTCAGCTGCGGTCGTACAGCCGCCACGAACCTGTTTGCGGACCCCTTCGAGGACATGAACGAGAAACCTCAGCGAGATGCGCTTCCGGAAGCAGCGGTTGAGATGGAGAGGAGGGTACGTGGTCCGTGTGAATGAAGGGTGAAGCGCTGAAGAGCGATAGCGATATGGTGGTCCAGCTAGAGTTTTGGAACTAGGTATTTCTATACCGCACTGTCCACGACGACAAGTGTCTTTTAATGTTCGTTATCATTGATTGTGGCAACCGGAAAGGCTCAATTGCATGAGGGTCTTCTCTTGGCACTTATGTCTATGAAAGTCTTTACTGTACGACAGCGATATATGGTTTATTTCTCTTTCTTCGGACAAATGTAATTATTGTAAATTGTATATATGCTATATACCCTAAATTTTGCCTAAATTTTTAACTAAATATCAAATATCTATAGAAGGATTATTTTCTTTGCCAATTTTGGATTGTGGTGGTTTATGAACGATCCAGATGTATCTAACAGCGTGTGGCGTGTGCGTGTGCGTGTGCTGTGTGCGTGTGCGTGTGTGTGTGTGTGTGTGTGTGTGTGTGTGTGTGTGTGTAGATGAGTCACTAACCTCACTGTTCCCGCCAATCGACAAGAGCCCCCGCGATGAGAAGGGTCGCTTTGAGTCAGGTGGTAGAGACACTCGCACACTGGTACCGAGTCCATGATACATGTCTCGCAGTTTGTATTTCCCAGTGTCATTCTTCTATTGTGAAGGAATTGGCTTTATAACATACCTTTTAATGTAGGGAATATAGGAAATATAACCTTTATGGAAGGAAATAACAACCAAAACATCCTTAAAATGTTTTTTAAAGTGTCTCTCTTGTGGCAACCTGACCAGATGAATAACCCTAATAAGACTACTACCCCTTGAATATTGGCAGTTGGTATCTTCATTGGCACACCAGACTACACTTTTGACATGTCTCTGATTATGTGTGTCTTCGCCAGACGACCAGGAGAGTTCCAGAGAGAGTTCCGGCGTCAGGGCTCGCAACATCGGGCCCAACTCTCTCTCCGCGACGCCATCAGCGTATTGGAGGAATCCCCTCCTCTGAGGCCCATTCGGAGGAGCGATGGCGGGGCCAGGCGGAGCGCGAAGCACGCAGCACAAGCGACGGACGACGACGACGACGCGGAGGAAGAGACGGGAGACACCCCAGACACAAGCGCGACGCGTCAGCGACCCCCGGTCCGAAACTAGCACAAATTACGGAGGATAAAACGACTTTATATCGGGACGACTCGACAAAAGCACATCCCAAACTGAACCTGAAAGTGGCGGACGCGTTTGGGCTTCCTGCTCGTCGAGTTTATTTAAAAACATCACAGAAAAGCCACGTCTTTCTGAGACATTGACGTGAGCCGATTATTTTTGGTTGTGTTGTTGTCATATTTAAAATTATTTGCCAGTGTTTTCTGTCATTACATTTTCCACCGTTTAATATTTTATACTGAAATAGCCTATGGTGGAAGAAAAAGTAAAGTAGAGTATTGTATGAAAAAGTGCTTTGTCATTGTTACTGTGACTTGAGTACACACTGCTTCCTAATAAGAGGGGATGTCTGAACGGTGGTCTTGGCAAATAAACATACACTCCTTTCTAACAATGTTTAAACATTGTGGTCTTCAAGGCAGCGCCTACGGTTTAGTTTGCTCGACGTCTTTCCCTACACATGGCAACAGATATTAAGAAATTAACAATCCAGGAATCATCCGCACCGACCAGTGTAACTAGTATTCTAAAATGACCAGAAAACAATCTTTGCACTTAGTAGTTTGGTTTTGCAAGCACCTCTGCATGAATGTTGATTGTTGTTTTCGCTCAGGGACTGCGAAGATGTAAACGGACAACCCTTTTCATCACCAAAAAAAAATGGGGTTTACCATGGAAGTGCTCCATCCAACAAATAGTGTTCCGTTTCGTTCTAATCTTCAGGGGGGTCCCTATCTTGCCAGGCCTGTTTCTCTCGCTAATGTGCTTTGTTGTGTCATCTTGAAATGCCACAAAAGAAGATTAAGACAAGTTGTCCGTTAAAAAATATATATATATTCCACCTTGAAAGTTCCTGCACTGTCAGAAACCGTAATAAAGAGTAAAACACAGACCTGTGAGACCATAGCTTGCCTCTCTGCAAAGTGATGTATATGCCAGAGATTTTTGCTGTTTGCAGATGTTTGCTTTAAAATGTATTGTATTTTGTGTGCCAAAGACACTTTTTTATTTTATATTAAAGTGAATATTCTGATGCCAAATGTGAATTTATTTGTCAAATTAAAGAAAATAATTTACAGAAGTACCTTGAATAAAGACGGCTGTGTCTTCGTTTCTCCAATAATGAATTTGACATAAGATTTCAATTCAATTGTGATTAAAAAAGACAATTTTACAGATAGAGACAGCCTTGTAAATAATTTAAGCTCATATTTCCCCCTTTTTTTAATTAATGGGCCACCTGTTGACCAACATGTAGCCTATTAAAATGTAACCAAGCCACGGCGGCTTGAAAGTGAAAACATTTGTTATAGTCATGCTCAAGTCATTATGTCTCTTCTCCACTCCTCCTGTTTCAACAGCTGAACGGGAAGCCAAGTATCGGAGGGGGAAAGTAAGTACTGCCGTGGTCTCCCCGGGGATTTAGTGTATGAATAACAGGGACTTCGAAGTGCCCAACATGCCAACCTTCCGTGCGTTTGTTTGTGCGAGGGCTCCGCAACGACATGGACAACACAGTATCGACAGGCTGCATAGGATAATCAGTATAGCAAACCAACAGCAAGCATGGACTTCAACGGAACCTGGAAGGTGTATTTTGATGACAACCTGGAAGGTTTTCTGAAAGCAATGTGTAAGAAACGCCGTTGGTCGATTTTTTGTTTAACTTTGATCCGATATGGTTGTTTAACTTTTGTTTGCTTTTATTTTAAAGCTGTACCTGAGATGATGATCAAAATGTCCAAGGGCGTGAAGCCGGTGACCGTCATAAAGCAGAACGGCCCTGACTTCACCATCGAGGTGAAGACGCCCATGTCCACCAATGTCAACTCCTTCAGCCTGGGGAAGGAGCAGTGTTGCCAACTCTTCAGTAGGGAAAGTAGCTATTGGCTCTCCTAAAAGTCGCTAGAAGTCGCTAGATGACGTCTTCGCCTAATTTGCATAACCGGAAGTAAAAAAAAACACAAAAAAATATATCAACCCTCCTTCTTTATCCGGGCTTTGTCAGTGCCAATCCCTAGGAGTTTCTCTTTAACAAGAGAGCACTTTTCTAAAAAAGCCAACAAAGCACGGGCAATAGAATGGGCATCTCGCCTCCGTCCAACTCAACAAGGCCCCAGAAATGTTGAAACCACTGTCCCTTTAGTTTCACTGAAAGTATCGGATGATGACAACACCCAGGGTACTTAGACACACTGATGTCTGTGGCCTCTTTGAGGAGGAGGCTAAAATGCTGCTCACCCACATCTGCCACAACTTTTTTCAAAAAGTAAGGTTGCTAGGGACACCATTGATCAATTTCAGTGCACTTAGTCCTGTGCATTCTGAAATGCGTAGCAGGCAGCAGAGTCGGAAAAAAGCTGACCTACATGCTTTCCCCAATGTGGTCACATGCTAGAGGGAGCAGTTGTTCTAGCAATGCTAACGCTATAGTAGCCTCAGACCTTTTTGGAGACATCAATTTGTTCATTACCATAAATGGGGGCGTTGTTTGAGCCGAACCGTAAGGCTTTGCCTTTTTGAATGTTGCTTCTGGGTTAAACTGTGTTTCTTCACATCACTGGGTTTGGGCACAGAGAAATCGACCCTTGCAATAGGAACAGTAAGCTCATTTATCGTCTCCAATAAACGGCTTTAACCAGCCCTTAAAAGCAGTGTTTGCTTCCCACTCTTTCCTATATTTTTGTTGATACAGTTTTGACTGCGACATCGTAAAGACACACACACACACACTCACGCAGTGGACGAGGTGAGGTGAAGTGACTGAACCTACCTGAGGGCCGTGGCAGTGTGAGTCAATGCGATTAATTTATTTAGACAAAGAAAATATTACATTTTCCCGCCCTGGCGGGAATTACGTCAGGGGGCGGGATCAGGGGGCGGGATCAGTCGGCGGCGGCTTGCTGGCCCATTCATTTTCTGGGCTGCCTGTGAGTGCTTTGAGACGGGGGAGGGGCCGCGCAGGCACCCGGTGCTCGTTGTGAAGAGGTAATAGCGATAGTACTTTCACCTCAAAAAGTCGCCAAAAGTCACCAATAACAGCTGAAAAAGGAGCTAGATTTGTCGCTTGTCGCTGTTTTGAAAAAAAGTCGCCAAAGGGGTCTGAAAAGTAGCTAAATATAGCGACAAAATCGCTAAGTTGGCAACACTGGGAAGGAGACGGAGATCACCGCTATGGATGGGAGGAAGTTCAAGGTAGGTCTACTTCCAATAGTACTAAGTTATTAGGGAGTTATGGATGGATCACCGGGGCGAGAAGAGAGGATCGTAACAGCAGCAAAATTAATGAATGCAAACCAATACAAATAAATAAAAAATAATAATAATAATTTATAGATCAATAAAGTTAGACCAATGAAATACACTAATAAAGATGAAATAATTTAAAAAAGGCCAAAATAATGAAAGCATCTCATCTGATCCTCCCTGCCTCTTGAGGTGTACAGCCTTTATTAAGCTTTAGTAGTGTACCAACCCTAAACTATAGCCTACAGTTTAATTTTTATTCCTCGTATAAACAAAGGTAGGCCTATGATATATTTCTATCTTTACAGCAATTTCTTTATATTTTTTTGCTTTCTCTTTCTTAAAAAACATCTTCAATATTTCCATCTTTCTTCATGTATCTGTGAATGAATGAATGACTGAATGAACGAATGAATGACCAGTGTACAGTCAGGGAAGAGGAGGGGAAGCTGGTGTTCGAAACAGACAAATTCACCTCTGTTCGTGAGATCCAAGGAGAGGACATGGTGGAAGTAGGATTCATTTTGATTCATTCAATGATCAATGGATCAATGATTTGGGTTTTTTAGAAATCCAATTACAGTATGACTAAGGCTGGCATAATCTACAAATTAAAGCATCTCTTCCTGTTCCTGCAGACCGTGACTGCTGGCTCCGCGTGCTTCATCAGGAAAAGCAAGCGGGTCTGATGAACGCCGGCAACTACCAATATGGCCACCAGATAGCGCCAAAGCCTTCCTCAAACGACATTAAATGATTTGAAGCAAATAAAATAGTTGTTGGTCTTTAATACCGTTTCGCTATGTTAAACTAATACTGTCCATTGTTGTTTTTTTATGCTTTTCTTCTATACACATGATGATGGGGTTGTTCGCGGGATTAGAAAAGACTAACGGAGAGGGCGGAACGGAAATGTTAATAGTGTTCACGGTAATGAGAGGATCTAGTAAGGGTGGTAGAGCGAGGATGGATATGGAAATACCGCAGGGAAACTCAATGTAACAATCAGTACAAATAAGGGATGCCGTAGACATAATAGATACATTACATCAGTTAAAAAGGGTCTGGAGCCTGGAGATAATGATATTCAGGAGAGAGAGGTCTCCAGGTACGATTATACATGGGCTTCTCACGGTCTCACTTACCTAGGCTAGGGGTGAAATAGGGAAGTATAATGTCAAACCAAAGTGGGATCTCACGGTCAAAGCCATTTACGTGCAAGAACAAGGTAATACCAAATTGGTTTCCTTAATAGGAAGTGAAAGGTAAAACAAAAAAAGAAAGGTAATATTGTCACGATAAATTTTTCCACGTCTGTTGGTATGCAAGGGACTGGATTATTAACTGTCTGGAAACTATATATATATATATGTATGTATGTATATATAATTACTTGTAGGCCAATTTGTATTATTAGAGAAACACCTCGCACTCCGGTGCAGTGAGGTGCCAGTAATTATGTTGTTGGTGATTCGTTCCCCCAACAACCACGCTTGACAATAGGCATACCGGTACATATGTCATTAAGGGATAAAAGCTATGAATAGTCTTTTTATTATTATTATTATTATTATTATTATTATTATTATTATTATTACTTACTACTAAACTTTAGCTTTCATCAGTTTGTATTTATTCAATGTAGCAGGTTACTGGCGTCTTGGTTCTTTAATAATTGCAGTGGGAATAACTGTTGCAAAGGGGACAATAAAATACATTTGAGGGTAGAGTCCTGAATAGAGGAGGGGCGATATGGTTCTACTCGATGAGAGGTCGCGCCTGCGCAGTAGTAGCGCTGCCTACTCGTCAATGCCAATCGGCTTCTTTGAGAAACGACTCCCGATTTCCAAGCAAACCCTCTTTTGACACATGGCTAGATACATGAGGCCGCCGAACACGTCGCTTTTCGTCAGAAATATTTCTGATGAATCCAGGTGAGTCGACAATCCATTGCACCCTGACGTATTAATTCCGCCAGATAGTACATTTCCTCTTAGCTCGTGCTAACTTAGTTAGCCTGTGTGTGTGTGTGTGTGTGTGTGTGTGTGTGTGTGTGTGTGTGTGTGTGTGTGTGTGTGTGTGTGTGTGTGTGTGTGTGTGTGTGTGTGTGTGTGTGTGTGTGTGTGTGTGTGTGTGTGTGTGTGTGTGTGTGTAAGAACTCTAACCAAAACCAAACCACTGTGCCATTGCACTAACTTCAAGAATCAATGTGTTTAAAGGTTAACATGACATTTAACTGATTGATTAACTAAAAAAAGGAAGCGCATTGGGCAAGAAACGGTGGACCTATAACGACGAGATGCGCTTGTATCGTTGTTGTTGTTGTCGTCTCCAGGCCAGGCTCATGCAATGTAGGGCGCTGTTTGAATCCCCGATCTCTCTCCCAAGTTGTACACATCTCATAAAGCATCGTACACATTGTCAGATGAGTCAAACTTGTATCTATGGTGTTCAGGCCTGAGGATTTACGCCGTGAGTTTGGCCGCTATGGGCCCGTAGTGGACGTCTACGTCCCACTTGACTACTATACACGTCTGCCAAGAGGATTTGCATACATTCAATATCCTTTCTGAAACCTGTAAAAAAAAAATAATAATCCACACTCTGTGAACTTCTTTGTGTATGGTAAGCTATACAACTATTGTGTTGATGTATGTTACTGTGATTTCTATGAACATCTAACCTGGACTTTTCTGTTGTTGCCTTAGAAAGAGTAAAAGCATCCAGTTGTGGACACCGTCACCACACAAAGTTACAAAGACCCAATGTATAATTAAAGCTAAAGCAAAGTCACAAAGACCCGCAGGATATCAAAACGCCAAGACAAAGCATAGAAAGGGGAAGAGGTTGAAATACAAAGATTTTAAAGCATGAAGAGGAAAAGTAAAGTGCATGGAGCCAAGAATTCGAAATGGTGGCAAAGATTTGGCGAGAAAGCAAAGAGGTAAAAGAGGAAAAGCAGAAAGTCGTAAACGGTGTAAAGAACAAGATGAAGCTCAAGCTGGTTAAGGTAACAAGCTTCATTCCTTTTGTATCCTCCCCAAGAACCTCAAGCAATTTGACAAGATAGAAAAATTATCAGTTTGACATGTTGGACCAAAGTAACTGTTTCCCTGCTATCATACTCTCTTACTCATGTAATTGGCCAACAAAAACCCCTGGGGCTTTGTGTTCTGTTTTTCCGCAAAAAAAAATGCATGTGTATTAGAAATGTATTTTGAGAAAATGCACAAAATCCTTAACCGCAGTTAGCACATTCGAAGACATCCGCGATGCCGAAGACGCCCTGCACAGCCTCGACAGGAAATGGGTGTGTGGTCGACAGATCGAAATCCAGTTCGCACAGGGAGATAGGAAGAGTAAGAAGTCTTTTGATTCATGGTTTTGTATTTTTGGTTCAAATGTGTATCAAATTAAAAAAAAAATCGGCCTCTTCTGACGTCAAAAGTGGGCGTGTCCGTTTAGATGCATGACGGGAAGATGAGCAACGTTTGCTACAGTCCACTGGGTAGGCTGGTCGACTGATCTATCCAGCGTACATCTAGGTGGACACGCCCACTTATGATGTCAGAAGAGGCAGATTTTCATAATAGCTTGTAACGCTAAACACACTCACACCTGGTGGTATAATATTTCACATTTTTACAAAGCAATATTCATTCAGAACTGCAACAACAACTCCGACCCACGTTTGAAGTAACCGTGTTTTGGCGGTAGCTCCGGGACAGATGAAGTCCAAGGAGAGGAGCTCGCCAGGCCGCTCCTCGTCACGCTACGACGACGAATCCGATCGCGGCAGCCGTCGACGGCGGTCGCGGAGCCGCAGCTACGAGCGC
>OLKM01005912.1:0-15615 GCA_900291075.1 Melanogrammus aeglefinus | reverse complement strand
TACATGAATTCTAGATTTTGTTGTGCCTATGATTTTTGATCCCACCGCCCTGAGGAATCCACATATATTGTTTTTATGAGATATATGATGGACCCCCCAACTAAACCTGGCCAAAGAATCGAGGCTGGGAAGGTTTTCACCCAAGACTGGGTCAAAGAAGACCAGCACGAAGTGAAGCCAGTTGCGGTGTACTATTGTCTCTCAGTGTAAGGCGCTTTACTTTATCAAGCATCGTCAGCAGACAAAAAGAGAGATGAATTGTAAAAGACTAAACTTGCTCACTATGAAGAATGCTCTGGCAACACAAGAGAGCCAAATCATAACTGCTTGCCGATCGACAATAATTGCGTTTTGTTAAAGGATGAATTTAGACTCGGGATGAGAGATACTCCTACACAGACGCTAGGTCAGAGAAGGACTGATAGCGGCCCGCCCCCTCGACTCCAGGCCCCATATGGGGTGGACAAATAGGCAACGGTGAGAGGAGTTTTGGGGAGTCTATGGTCGCCCACTGCTACCCCACACAGCCAATGGTGGGCCCAGATGCGTGGAATACGATCTTCCCGATGCAAGCCCATCGCTCGCCACCTGGTGGTTTATCAGAGTCAAGACACAGTGCTTCTCCCAGCCGTCAACAAGCTTTGTAGGCGCACCGTACCCGTGTTCATCCTGCAAGTACCCTCCACGTGCCCACGGAAGTGGAACTCCATCTGCGTCATCCACCTGGACTATTTGCTAACCTCAGGCCCTTGAAAAGATAGACAAGCGCTGAGAGGGACGCACAATCCTCTATGAACCTCCAGCCCGAAGAACATCGAAAAATGGGAGTGTGGGAGATCGACCACACCAAAGAGAGCAGGGCCCTACCCAAACGCCAATTGGGATGAAACTGACTAACAGGAGGAGACAGGATATTGGTAATCTCACGAGGCACTACTCTTCAGAGCCCCAACAGAAATAACGATCCTCCGAGCCAGACAGACAGAAAGGAACTTCGACCATAGTCTCCATCAACGGATGGTGATCAGAGTAAGACACTGCGCAAAGATTCAACTTGTGGAGACCCCCCTCGAAAGGCGATACACCGTGTGACCACCCGTCCAGCCGCCCCACACACGAAACCAGTGGAAACGAAATTACTGCTTTTCCACCTGCTGCCCCGAAGAATTACAAGGTCGCAGAGTTTGGAAGAAACTCAGTACCGCGATAGTAACGCATTCAATGACGGACAAAAATGCCATGACCCAACTAAACAAGGAACCAGCTGATTCAGTGGAGTCCTCCAGGTTGTCAAGCAATGAGACCACTCAAGCAGAGCTGCCGTGGTTGACTGAGACCAATCTATAACAAACTCTCATGCAGACAGGAAATCACACAAGTACTCAATCAATGCAATACCCATGAGGGGCAATACCAGAATTCTATTGAGTCACTATATCCACTGTTCACTATCGTCGTGTGCGAAGAGAACGACGAGTGGAGATACCTAATGCAAGCCACTGCTAAATAGTTGTGTATCACCAACCTGAAAAGCACCTCATTTAGATTTGTGCATCGCACTAGTCTGGCTTATGATATGGGTGATATCAGCGAGGTAGTGTTTTGTTATTATATTCATTTCTTTATTATCTATTGAGGGTCGTCCTTGTTATTTTCTTTCCTTCTATCTATAGCAGCACGAGGGGTAAGCTACGTTTCAGAAAAGATGCTAGGACATTTGTCACCACCGCACCCTCTAGAGTCTCTCACGAGTAGGGTTATGGTTCACTTACTATGACACAAGAGCATGCCTCAGCTTTAGAAGTATCTTGGGTGCTCGTTGTCTTGGTGTCGTAGTATCGTCTTGACAAAGAGTTCAATCATTCATTCATTCACACGAACCAGTTGTATTGAGAACTATGATGACTGTCACTGATTACTGATATAACCATTTCGAATCAAGCGATTTAATTTTTTGTATGATAATTTTTCATGTGTTATCGAATCATTTAGACACATTACAAACCACATAGTGGTTGATATATTTACTGTTGGAGGCTGTGACATATGCGCGTCCCCCATGAACTGATTTCTGCACTTTTTCCTCTTCGCTCCAGGAGTGTTCGTCCTGACATCCTCAATCCCCCATCACACCTGCGGTGGCCATTCAAGCTGAAAAGAACTCTGTTGCAATCTGCTACTCAAAACCAACTGAGTCATGATGTTACAATGGTGGAGCTCACTGCACCAAAGCAGAGGGAGGGGCCTGGACCAGTTTGACCTTCTGATTCTTTAAAAATTATCTGTTATTGATGGTTTAATCATGTGTAACCTAATGAGGTTGTGTATTTTCTTTTATTAAGTGGCCTACAACCTGTAGTTACAATTCCTGTGTATGATTTGAAATTAACTTGTCTTTTGCCTTTTATATGCTCTTCTTCAATTCATTCGCACTTTAGTTAATTAATAATGGGTCACAGCATAAATACAACTGAATGGTCCTCTTTATGTTGTGATCTTTAAACTATGTTTAGTATGATCAAGAGGGAAGGAAGTGTAGAAAGTGGTGTATTTTAGGTGTTCTCTCTTATTTTCACATTTCTAGTCAGGAACAGGCCAAGGCCCTCATACTAGATCACAGGTAGTGTATTACCCCACACGATCGTCTGCCATTGTATAAGTGTCGAGGGGTAGGTCGAAACCAACGCTGGCCCTCCGGACATAAGCCAGCGCCAGATACCCTTTACAAGGCTGAGAGTGCGTCTGTTCAGTGTTTTATCCATCCCCTCTGTTTGTATTATACTCCGCCCCAACCCTTTGTTCGACGAGTAGAAGTTTTCGACAGCGAAGGAACAAGTCATCGACCACCGCGGTCCACTATAGATTACTCACCTAAGTCTGATCTCGCTGTACAAATCTCATGGAATAACACCATCTATCAACTCTCTACTCCAACCTGTCAGCTGTTTTGAGTTTCCAACTTCAAGAATTAACTACAAATCACTGAAAATACACAACGCAAGAGTCTGTCCCGAACGAGTTTAGAAATAAGCTGAAAGTCTAACACTAACTTAAATTTTTTATCAAAACAAGAACGTAAAGGGTTAAACACTGTTTTTTTTTATTGACCCGTCATCAAATAAAACGTAAGGGGTAACACTGTCGTTTTTTATTGCCTGTCAACATAAATAAAACACATAAGGGTCGTTAACACTGTCGTATTTTATTGCCCGTCATCAAAATAAAAACTTAAGGGTAACACTGTCTGTTTTTGATTGCACCGATGTCAAAAAAAACATAAGGGGGTAACACTTGTCATTTTTTATTGCACTCATCAAAAAAAAACATTAAGGGGTTAACACCGTCAGGTTTTTTATCCATAAAGCACTGTCCGTTTTTTATCAATCAAAAGCTAGGGTCATACACTTTCATTTTTTAGTGGCCCGATTGTCAATCAAAACATTAACCGGTAACACTGTCGTAATTTATTGCCCGTCATCAAAATAAAACGTAAGGGGTTAACACTGTCGTATTTTATTACCCGTCATCAAATAAAACGTAAGGGGTAAACACTGTCGTTTTTTATTGCCCGATATGCAAAAAAAAACATAAGGGGTACAAACGTGTCATATTTTCTTCCGTCATGAATAAATAAATGGGTTTTAAGCTCAGGAGTTTTAGATTGCCAGTATGGTAAGCTAACCAATAGATTGCTCGTTCTAATCCCAGCTCCGTCTATCAGAGTGTACCTAAGGTGTCTCGAGCACTGGTCGTTTAACCCCACCTACACAGAACACTAACTTAACTTTTATCAAACAAAACGTAAGGGGTAACACTGTCATTTTTTATTGCCCGATATCAAATAAAACATAAGGGGTTACGCTGTCGTGTTTTATTGCCCGATATCAAATAAAACATAAGGGGTAACACTGTCGTATTGTATTGCCCGTCATCAAATAAAACGTAAGGGGTAACACTGTTGTTAAGGGGTAACACTGTCATTTTTCATCATATAAATAAATTGGTTTTAGCTCAGGAGGTAGAGCAGTTGTCAGCTAACCAATAGGTTGCTAGTTCAATCCCCAGCTCCTCCTAGCTGAGTGTTTCTGTGTGTCAAGCATGGCTTAACCCCACCTAACCCAGAACCTAACTTACTTTTTATCAATAAAACCATAAGGGGTAACACCGTTTTTTTTTATTACCCGTCATCAGATAAAACGTAAGGGGTAACACTGTCGTTTTTTATTGCCCGTCAAACAAATAAAACATAAGGGGTAAAACGGTCGTAATTTTATTGCCCGTCATCAAATAAAAACGTAAGGGGTAACACTTTCGTTTTTGATTGCCCAATATGAAAAAAAACATAAGGGGTAACACTGTCGTTTTTTATTGCCCGTCATCAAAAAAAACATAAGGGGTAACACTGTCGTTTTTTATCAAATAAAACACTGTCGTTTTTTATCAATCAAAACATAAGGGCACTGTCGTATTTTATTGCCCGTCATCAAATAAAACGTAAGGGGTAACACTGTCGTATTTTATTGCCCGTCATCAAATAAAACGTAAGGGGTAACACTGTCGTTTTTTATTGCCCGATATCAAAAAAAACATAAGGGGTAACACTGTCATTTTTCTTCATGTAAATAAATGGGTTTTAGCTCAGGAGGTAGAGCAGTTGTAAGCTAACCAATAGATTGCTAGTTCAATCCCCCAGCTCCTCTCCTAGCTGAGTGTTTCTGTTGTCTCGAGCATTGGCTTTAACCCCACCTACCCAGAACCTAACTTAACTTTTATCAAACAAAACGTAAGGGGTAACACTGTCATTTTTTATTGCCCGATATCAAATAAAACATAAGGGGTTACGCTGTCGTGTTTTATTGCCCGATATCAAATAAAACATAAGGGGTAACACTGTCGTATTGTATTGCCCGTCATCAAATAAAACGTAAGGGGTAACACTGTTGTTTTTTATTGCCCGATATCAAAAACACAACATAAGGAGGGTAACCACTGTATCTTTTTCATCATATAAATAAAATTGGTTTTAGCTCAGGAGTAAGAGCAGTTGTCAGCTAACCAATAGGTTGCTAGTTCAATCCCCAGCTCCTCCTAGCTGAGTGTTTCTGTGTGTCAAGCATGGCTTAACCCCACCTACCCAGAACCTAACTTACTTTTTATCAAATAAAACATAAGGGGTAACACCGTTTTTTTTTATTACCCGTCATCAGATAAAACGTAAGGGGTAACACTGTCGTTTTTTATTGCCCGTCATCAAATAAAACATAAGGGGTAAAACGGTCGTATTTTATTGCCCGTCATCAAATAAAACGTAAGGGGTAACACTGTCGTTTTTGATTGCCCAATATGAAAAAAAACATAAGGGGTAACACTGTCGTTTTTTATTGCCCGTCATCAAAAAAAACATAAGGGGTAACACTGTCGTTTTTTATCAAATTAAAACACTGTCGTTTTTTATCAATCAAAACATAAGGGTAACACTTTCACTTTTTTATTGCCCGATATCAAATAAAACATAAGGGGTAACACTGTCGTATTTTATTGCCCGTCATCAAATAAAACGTAAGGGGTAACACTGTTCGTATTTTATTGCCCGTCAATCAAATAAAACGTAAGGGGTAACACTGTCGTATTTTTATTGCCCGTCATCAAATAAAACGTAAGGGGTAACACTGTCGTTTTTTATTCCCCGATATCAAAAAAAACATAAGGGGTAGCACTGTCATTTTTCTTCATGTAAATAAATGGGTTTTAGCTCAGGAGGTAGAGCAGTTGTCAGCTAACCAACAGGTTGCTAGTTCAATCCCCAGCTCCTCCTAGCTGAGTGTTTCTGTGTGTCAAGCATGGCTTAACCCCACCTACCCAGAACCTAACTTACTTTTTATCAAATAAAACATAAGGGGTAACACCGTTTTTTTTTATTACCCGTCATCAGATAAAACGTAAGGGGTAACACTGTCGTTTTTTTATTGCCCGTACATCAAATAAAACATATAGGGGTAAAACGGTCCGTATTTTTATTTGCCCGTCATCAAATAAACGGAAGGGTAACACTGGTCGTTTTTGATTGCCCAATATGAAAAAAAACATAAGGGGTAACACTGTCGTTTTTTATTGCCCGTCATCAAAAAAAACATAAGGGGTAACACTGTCGTTTTTTATCAAATAAAACACTGTCGTTTTTTATCAATCAAAACATAAGGGGTAACACTTTCACTTTTTTATTGCCCGATATCAAATAAAACATAAGGGGTAACACTGTCGTATTTTATTGCCCGTCATCAAATAAAACGTAAGGGGTAACACTGTCGTATTTTATTGCCCGTCATCAAATAAAACATAAGGGGTTAAAACGGTCGTATTTTTATTGCCCGTCATCAAATAAAACGTAAGGGGTAACAACGGTCGTATTTTATTGCCCGTCATCAAATAAAACGTAAGGGGTAACACTGTCGTTTTTTATTGCCCGACATCAAAAAAAACATAAGGGGTAACACTGTCGTTTTTTATCAAATAAAACACTGTCGTTTTTTATCAATCAAAACATAAGGGGTAACACTTTCACTTTTTTATTGCCCGATATCAAATAAAACATAAGGGGTAACACTGTCGTATTTTATTGCCCGTCATCAAATAAAACGTAAGGGGTAACACTGTCGTATTTTATTGCCCGTCATCAAATAAAACGTAAGGGGTAACACTGTCGTTTTTTATTGCCCGATATCAAAAAAAACATAAGGGGTAACACTGTCATTTTTCTTCATGTAAATAAATGGGTTTTAGCTCAGGAGGTAGAGCAGTTGTAAGCTAACCAATAGATTGCTAGTTCAATCCCCAGCTCCTCCTAGCTGAGTGTTTCTGTGTCTCGAGCATGGCTTAACCCCACCTACCCAGAACCTAACTTACTTTTTATCAAATAAAACATAAGGGGTAACACCGTTTTTTTTTATTACCCGTCATCAGATAAAACGTAAGGGGTAACACTGTCGTTTTTGATTGCCCAATATGAAAAAAAACATAAGGGGTAACACTGTCGTTTTTTATTGCCCGATATCAAATAAAACATAAGGGGTTACGCTGTCGTGTTTTATTGCCCGATATCAAATAAAACATAAGGGGTAACACTGTCGTATTGTATTGCCCGTCATCAAATAAAACGTAAGGGGTAACACTGTTGTTTTTTATTGCCCGATATCAAAAAAACCATAAGGGGTAACACTGTCATTTTTCATTACATAAATAAATTGGTTTTAGCTCAGGAGGTTGAGCAGTTGTAAGCAAACCAATAGATTGCTAGTTCAATCCCCAGCTCCTCCTAGCTGAGTGTTTCTGTGTCTCGAGCATGCCTTAACCCCACCTACCCAGAACCTAATGTAGAATGTTGGTGTATTTTAGTGTCTCTCTTATTGTTCACATTTCTAGTCTAGGAACAGGCCAGGGCCTCTCATACTGATACAAGGTGTTATCCCCAACATTCTGCCATTGTTATGTGTCAGGGTAGGTCGAACCAACCTGGCCCTCCGGGACATAGCCAGGGCCAGATACCTTATCAAGGCTGAGAGTGCGTCTGTTCACGTGTTTTTATCCATCCCCTTTTTGTATTATACTCGCCCCAACCCTTTGGTTCGACGAGTAGAGGGTTTCGACAGCGAAGGAACAAGTCATCGACCACCGGGTCCACTATAGATTATTCAACCTAAGTCTGTATCTCGCTGTACATCCTGGAATAAACCATCTATTCAACTCTCTACTCCAACCTGTCAAGCTGTTTTGATTTCAACTTCAAGAATTACTACAATCACTGAAAATACACAACGCAGAGTCTGTCCGAACAGTTTAGAAATAAGCTGAAATCTAACATTTGGTGCCGTGACCCGTCTTGAAGAGAGAGGAGTGAGAAGACGATTGCCTCTGAAGATTGCCCTGTGACAGAGAAGAGCGCGCGCCCTGCCTGGGAGGACGTCTCAACGCCTGCCCTGCCGAGGGACCCGCATCCACAACGCGGCTGAACCAGCGCATCTCTATGCACCACGTGGGAATCAACGGTGACTGAATCTCATTCCACACTCTCGACCAAGAGAAAAGAACAAGAAAGTAATCTTAAAATAATCTACACACACATAACTGTGATTATTATTATTTGTTTTACTATTTAGGCTGCACTACATTTGCTGAGTAATGATGAGTTGTGTCATTAAGAGCTTGACGAGTGTGAGGACCTGCATTAGTGATTAAGAGTTTGTGTAATCACTGAATATACGCCATATGAAACTATTGTTTGTTCCTTTGGTCTGGGTTTGAGTCCTAGAATTTGATTAAGGCCTTTGGTCTGGGTTTGAGTCCTGGAATTGTTGAATACGGCCTTTGAGCTGGGTTTGAGTCCTAGAATTGTGGAATATGTTGTTAAGGCCTTTGGTCTGGGTTTGAGTCCTGGAATATGTTGTTAAGGCCTTTGGTCTGGGTTTGAGTCCTGGAATATGTTGTTAAGGCCTTTGGTCTGGGTTTGAGTCCTGGAATATTGTAATAGCATGTCATTCAAGTGATTTGTTCATCTTTGCTAGTTTTGTCAATGTTGATACGTGTCCTGAATATAACTTAAGACGTCTGGTTTGCTCAGGGGCTTTTGTTTTTTCGACTTGTTGGACAAGGAGTGAGTGAAACCGTATTTTGTATTGAATTCACTGGTGAGGTTACATTGAATCGCTAGAGTTTTTGTTTGTGCTATGTTGTTTTGAATCCCCGCCGAGGAATCACATATATTTGTTTTTATGAGATAATGATGGACCCCCAAACTAAACGCTGGCCAAAGGAATCGATCTGGAAGGTTTTCAAAGACTGGGTCAAAGAAGACCAGACGAAGTGAACCAGTTGGGTTGTTACTATTGTGTCTCAGTGTAAGCGCTAACTTTATCAAGCAATGTCAGCAACAAAAAGAGAGATGAATTGGAAAAAGACAACTGCTCACTATATGAAGATGCTCTGGGAAAAGACAAGAGAGCAAATCAAACTGCTTGCCGATGAAATTCGTTTGTTAAAGGATGAATTGACTCGGGAGAGAGACCTACACCAGACGCTAGTCAGAGAAGGACTGATAGCGGCCCGCCCCCTCCGACTCAGGGCCCCCAAGGGGGGGGCTGACCAAGGCAACGGAGGAGGAGTTTTGGGAGTCTATGGTCGCATGTACCCCACACAGCCAATGTGTGGCCCAGATGGGGGATACATCTTCCCGATGCAGCCATCGTCGCCACCTGGTGGTTTAACAGGAGTCAGAGACACAGTGTTTCTCCCAGCCGTCAACAGCTTTGTAGGCGAGTACCCGGTCATCTGCAGTACCCCCCACGTGCCACGGAAGGGAAATCCATCTGCCCCACCTGACTATGCTAACCTCAGGCCCTTGAAGAAGATAGAAAGCGCTGAGGGACGCACAATCCTCTATGAACCCTCCAGCCCGAAGAACATCGAAAAATGGAGTGTGGAGATCGACCACCCAAAGAGAGCAGGCCTACAGCCATGGATGAAACTGAAACAGGAGGAGAAGGGAATGGCAAGGGAACGAGAAAGATACCCCCAGCCCAACAGAAATAGAGAACGATTCCTCCCGCCAGACAGACAGAAAGAACTTCGACCATGCCACAACTGTGGACAAAGTGGACACTGGCAAAGAGAATGTGAAGCCCCTCGAAAGGGTTACCGTGAGCGCCCCAACGAGAAACCAGGGAACGAAAACTGCTGGAAGAAATTACAGTCGCAGAGTGGTGAAGAACTCAGCCGCATATACGATTCAATGACGGAAACCAACAATAACCATGGAACCAGTGAAGTCAGTGGAGTCCTCCAGGTGTCAAGCAATATCCACTCAACAGAGCTGCCGTGGATGGACTGAGACCAATCATAAAAGACTTGAATGACCAGGGAATCATCTACAAGACTCAATCAATCAAACCATGAGGGGCAATACCAAATTCTATTAGTTACTCGATCCACTGTTCGTGTAGCTAAGAAGACGAAGTGGATACATGCAAGCCACTGCAAATTAGTTGATTCACCAACTTGGAATGACACTCGTTAGATTTGGCACGCAAATTGACTGATATGGGGTGAAGAGGAGGGAGTGTTTGTTATTTTCATTTCTTTATTTCTTTGAGTGTTTGTTATTTTCTTTCCTTTATTTTTACGAGAGGTTAGTTTTCGAAAGATGCTAGGACTTTTGTCACCACCTCTCTAAGTTCATGTTGGTTCCTTCTTGACACAACTGCTCAGCTTTAGAACTTTTTGTTTGTTTTGTTTTATTTTTGAACAAAGGTTCAATCATTCATTCATTCACACAAGGTTTATTGAGAACTATGATGACTGATCACTGATTACTGATATAACCATTTTCGAATCAAGCGATTAATTTTTTGTATGATAATTTTTCATTGTTTATCGAATCATTAAGACAATTACAAACCATAGTTGATTATTATTACTGTTTGGAGGCTGTGACAATGCCTCCCCCATGACTGATTCTGCACTTTTTCTTTGCCCAGGAGTGTTCGTCCTGACATCCTCATCCCCCCATCACACCTGCGGTGGCCATTCATCAACTTGAAAAGAACTCTTGTTGCAACTGCTACTCAAAACAACATGAGTCATGATGTTACAATGGTGGAGCTTCACTGCCAAGCAGAGGGAGGGGCTGGACAGTTGGACCTTTTCTTGATTCTTTAAAAATTTTATCTGTTTTTGGTTTAATCATGTGTAACCTAATGAGGTTGTTATTTTCTTTATTATAGTGGCCTACACCTGGTTTACTTGTGTATGATTTGAATTTACTTGTCTTTTGCCTTTTTATGCTTTCTTTCATTGATTTAGTTAATTATTAATGGGTCACCAGAAAATACACTGAATTCTCTTTTTGTTGGTGATCTTTAAACTATGTTTAGTATGATCAAGAGGGAGGAATGTAGAATGTTGGTGTATTTTAGTGTCTCTCTCTTATTGTTCACATTTCTAGTCTAGGAACAGGCCAGGGCCTCTCATACTGATATACAAGGTGTTACTCCCCACATTCTTCTGCCATTGTTATGTGTCAGGGTAGGTCGAACCAACCTGGCCCTCCGGGACATAGCCAGGGCCAGATTACCTTATTCAAGGCTGAGAGTGTGCGTCTTGTTCACGTGTTTTTTATCCATCCCCTTTTTGTATTTATACTCGCCCCAACCCTTTGGTTTCGACGAGTAGAGGGGTTTCGACAGCGAAGGAACAAGTCATCGACCACCGGGTCCACTATAGATTATTCAACCTAAGTCTGTATCTCGCTGTACATCCTGGAATAAACCATCTATTCAACTCTCTACTCCAACCTGTCAAGCTGTTTTGATTTCAACTTCAAGAATTACTACAATCACTGAAAATACACAACGCAGAGTCTGTCCGAACAGTTTAGAAATAAGCTGAAATCTAACACTAACTTAACTTTTATCAAACAAAACGTAAGGGGTAACACTGTCATTTTTTATTGCCCGATATCAAATAAAACATAAGGGGTTACGCTGTCGTATTTTATTGCCCGATATCAAATAAAACATAAGGGGTAACACTGTCGTATTGTATTGCCCGTCATCAAATAAAACATAAGGGGTAACACTGTTGTTTTTTTTATTGCCCGATGTCAAAAAAACATAAGGGGTTAACACTGTCATTTTTTCATCATATAAAATAAATTGATTTTTAGCTCAGGAGGTAGAGAGCAGTTGTCCAGCTAACCAACAGGTTGCTAGTTCAATCCCCAGCTCCTCCTAGCTGAGTGTTTCTGTGTGTCAAGCATGGCTTAACCCCACCTACCCAGAACCTAACTTACTTTTTATCAAATAAAACATAAGGGGTAACACCGTTTTTTTTTATTACCCGTCATCAGATAAAACGTAAGGGGTAACACTGTCGTTTTTTATTGCCCGTCATCAAATAAAACATAAGGGGTAAAACGGTCGTATTTTATTGCCCGTCATCAAATAAAACGTAAGGGGTAACACTGTCGTTTTTGATTGCCCAATATGAAAAAAAACATAAGGGGTAACACTGTCGTTTTTTATTGCCCGTCATCAAAAAAAACATAAGGGGTAACACTGTCGTTTTTTATCAAATAAAACACTGTCGTTTTTTATCAATCAAAACATAAGGGGTAACACTTTCACTTTTTTATTGCCCGATATCAAATAAAACATAAGGGGTAACACTGTCGTATTTTATTGCCCGTCATCAAATAAAACGTAAGAGGGTAACACTGTCGTAGTATTTTATTGCCCCGTCATCAAATAAAACGTACGGGGTATAACCACTGTCGTTTTTTATTTTCTTTGTCCGATATCAAAAAAAACATAAGGAGTTAACACTGTCCATTTTTTCTTCATGTAAAATAAATGGGTTTTTTAGCTTCAGGGAGGTAGAGCAGTTGTAGCTACCAATAGATTGCTACGTTCAATCCCAGCTTCCTCCGAGCCTGAGGTGTTTCTGTGTGTCTCGAGCATGGGCTTACCCCACCTACCCAGAACCTAACTTACTTTTATCTAATTAAAACCTAAGGAGGTAAACACCGTTTTTTTTATTTACACCGTTCATCAGATAAAAACGTAAGGGGGTAACACTGTCGTTTTTATTTGCCGTCAACAAATAAAACATAAGGGGTAAAACGGTCGTATTTTATTGCCCGTCATCAAATAAAACGTAAGGGGTAACACTGTCGTTTTTTGATTGCCCAATATGAAAAAAAACATAAGGGGTAACACTGTCGTTTTTTTATTGGCCGTCATCAAAAAAAACATAAGGGTAACACTGTCGTTTTTTTAATCAATATAAAACACTGTCGTTTTTTATCAATCAAAACATAAGGGGTAACACTTTCATTTTTTATTGCCCGATATCAAATAAAACATAAGGGGTAACAATGTCGTATTTTATTGCCCGTCATCAAATAAAACGTAAGGGGTAACACTGTCGTATTTTATTGCCCGTCATCAAATAAAACGTAAGGGGTAACGCTGTCGTTTTTTATTGCCCGATATCAAAAAAAACATAAGGGGTAACACTGTCATTTTTCTTCATGTAAATAAATGGGTTTTTAGCTCAGGAGGGTAGAGCAGAGTTGTAAGCTAACCAATAGATTGCTAGTTCAATCCCCAGCTCCTTCCTAGCTGAGTGTTTCTGGTGTCTCTGAGCATGGCTTACCCCCACCTACCAGAAAACTTAACTTAACTTCTATCAAACAAACGTAAGGGGTAACACTGTCATTTTTTATTGCCCGATATCAAATAAAACCATAAGGGGTTACGCTGTCGTGTTTTTATTGCCCGATATTCAAATAAAACATAAGGGGGTTAACACTGTCGTATTGTATTGCCCGTCATCAAATAAAATGTGAAGGGGTAACACTGTTGTTTTTTTATTGCCCGATATCACAAAAACAACATAAGGGGGTAACACTGTTCATTTTTCATCATATAAATAAATTGGTTTTAGCTCAGGAGGTAGAGCAGTTGTCAGCTAACCAATAGGTTGCTAGTTCAATCCACAGCTCCTCCTAGCTGAGTGTTTCTGTGTGTCAAGCATGGCTTAACCCCACCTACCCAGAACCTAACTTACTTTTTATCAAATAAAACATAAGGGGTAACACCGTTTTTTTTTATTACCCGTCATCAGATAAAACGTAAGGGGTAACACTGTCGTTTTTTATTGCCCGTCATCAAATAAAACATAAGGGGTAAAACGGTCGTATTTTATTGCCCGTCATCAAATAAAACGTAAGGGGTAACACTGTCGTTTTTTGATTGCCCAATATGAAAAAAATTAAGGGGGTAACACTGTGCGTTTTTTTATTGCCCGTCATCAAAAAAACACTATAGAGGTAATCACTCTGTCGTTTTTTATCAAATAACACCACTGTCGTTTTTTATCAATCCAAAACATAAGGCGCGGTTACACTTTCACTTTTTTATTGCCCGATATCAAATAAAACATAAGGGGTAACACTGTCGTATTTTATTGCCCGTCATCAAATAAAACGTAAGGGGTAACACTGTCGTATTTTATTGCCCGTCATCAAATAAAACGTAAGGGGTAACACTGTCGTATTTTATTGCCCGTCATCAAATAAAACGTAAGGGGTAACACTGTCGTTTTTTATTGCCCGATATCAAAAAAAACATAAGGGGTAACACTGTCATTTTTCTTCATGTAAATAAATGGGTTTTTGGCTCAGGAGGTAAGAGCAGTTGTAAGCTAAACCAATTAGATTGCTGTTTCAATCCCAGGCTGCCCTGCCTAGCTGAGTGCTTTCTGTGTCTCGAGCATGGCTAAACCCACGCTACCCAGAACCTAACTTCAGTTTTTATCAAACAAAACGTAAGGGGTTAACACTGTCATTTTTTTATTGCCGGATATCAAATAAAACATAAAGGGGGGTTAACGCTGTCGTGTCGGTGTTTTATTGCCCGATATCAAATAAAACATAAGGGGTAACACTGTCGATTTTGTATTGCCCGATCATCAAATAAAACCGTAAGGGGTAACACTGTGTTGTTTTTTATTGCCCGATATCAAAAAAACCATAAGGGGTAACACTGTCATTTTTCATTACATAAATAAATTGGTTTTTAGCTCAGGAGGTAGAGCAGTTGTCAGCTAACCAATAGGTTGCTAGTTCAATCCCCAGCCTCCTGCCTAGCTGAGGTGTTTCTGTGTGTCAAGCATGGCCTAACCCCCACCTACCAGAACCTAACTACTTTTTATCATAATAAAACTTAGGGGTAACACTCGTTTTTTTTTATAACCCGTCATCAGATAAAACGTAAGGGGTAACACTGTCGTTTTTTATTGCCCGTCATCAAATAAAACATAAGGGGTAAAACGGTCGTATTTTATTGCCCGTCATCAAATAAAACGTAAGGGGTAACACTGTCGTTTTTGATTGCCCAATATGAAAAAAAACATAAGGGGTAACACTGTCGTTTTTTATCAAATAAAACACTGTCGTTTTTTATTGCCCGTCATCAAAAAAAACATAAGGGGTAACACTGTCGTTTTTTATCAAATAAAACACTGTCGTTTTTTATCAATCAAAACATAAGGGGTAACACTTTCACTTTTTTATTGCCCGATATCAAATAAACATTAAGGGGTAACACTTGTCGTATTTTATTGCCCGGTCATCAATAAAACGTAAGAGGGGTAGACACTGTCGTATTTTTATTGCACCGTCACTCAATAAAACGTAGGCCCTGGGTAAACACCTGTAGTTTTTATTGCCCCCGATATCCAAAAAACCAATAAGGCGTGTTACACTTGTCATTTTTCTTCATGTAAATATAATGGGTTTTTACGCTCAGAGGTAGAGCAGTTGTAAGCTAACCAGTAGATGTAGTTCAATCTCCAGCTCTCTCCTAGCTGAGTGTTTTCTTTGTCGCGAGCATGGCTTACACCCCACCTACCAAAGAACCTAACCTTACTTCTAATCAACAAAAACGTAAGGGAACTGTCAGTTTTTATGCCGATATCAATTAAAACATAAGGGGTTTACGCTGTCGTGGTTTTATTGCACCGATATCAATAAAAAATAAGGGGGTAACATGTCGATATTGTATG
>OLKM01005911.1:0-15617 GCA_900291075.1 Melanogrammus aeglefinus | reverse complement strand
GGCAGCGGAGCTGGAAGTGCAGTGTTGAGCCTCAGTGACAGGTGGCGCCACTGCGGGAAGACTTCAGTACCTCCATTGGTTTATCATCTGGGCTCCCAAGGTACGTCTCCAGCTGTTTGTATTTTTCTTGAGAACATGGACTGCTTCATTGCTGAAAAAAAGTCCTCCTCCCCGAAGAAAGAATGGGAGGCATCAACCTTCATTCACCACAACTTGTTCCCTTCAGTATGACTTTGATATAGTCAAAGGCCATGGAATACAAAAAACCAAATTAGACGTCAACATTCTCTAAGATGGTTTATAACATTATTTTGAACACAAAATATGAGATTACATTGAATAGTTGTCCTTTTGTTTGCATAAGAGATACTTCAAATGACCCGGACTTTCACTATTATAAGCGTAAAGCAAACAGTACAAGACTTACCCAGTTTTAGGATACATTCATCAGTTGTCCGCAGGTCTTAAATTTAGGACAAGAATGGCAGCTGCAATTAGCTCTGGTTGGATCTGCTGAGGCATCTGTCCGAAACGTTTGTAAGGCCTGTTAGAAAGCGCTTCGATCCAAAGGCCTACAGGACTTGGAGAAATGCAGATGTGCTGGAGCTTCGCCGTAGTAAATGGTTATGTCGGTATCAACCATCCCATACTGCACATTGGCCTCCCCCTGAAACAATCAAGTGCCTTTGCAAATGGGGTCATGCTGGTCTTTGTGTACTGTCTGAACAGGAAAAGCAGGCTCAACAGGAAGTCGAAACCTTGACAGAATTGACAAAATATGAGGGATTAATGAACATAGCATTTCATTTCATAGTGAGAAAATATACATTACGGCCAATTAAACCCATTCTTTACTGCAAGACATTAACTTAAATTATATGAGGCTACCTCATATTGCAGTAAACAATAAAAATCTACAAAATAAAAAAGTCCAGGTACATACATAGGTATTTTTTAGAGCACTGCAGCAGTGTGTAATTGCTCCTTCTCCTTGTTCCCTTAGGATTCTTACAATCCTCTCAACGGCAAAGAAGAAGGAATTCCACCGTGTCTCATTGGGCCTCAGGAGCTGAAGCTTGCAGTTTTCCTCTATGATTTCAGCAGCTGTGGTAGATCTTGAGCTTTTGCTTTTTTGGAGAACGCTGAACGAGACAGCGCTTGTACACTGGATTTTCATTTGCTTTCAAGGCATCAGTAGTGGAGATCAGGTTGAGAAGTGGCAGGCACAACGTTGATGCCTTGGCAGCTGGATTCCAGCCCATTACTTCCATCCAAATATTGTCCCGGCTTCAACAAACTCCACCCTGTGATATCGTCCCCTCTCTTTCTTCATCACTCTCTCCTTCTCCTGTACTTGCTCCTCGCACCCTAGTTGCAGTATCTGAAATTGTTGTTTTCATCCAGCACACCATAGACTCTGAGGCCTTTATAAAATTTGAAACCATTGTCAGTGTTGGTGCAAACGACCTGTCGCGGATGTTGTACTCCACGTGTATATCGTTGAGAGCACTAGCAAGGCAGAAAAGGTATGGACCCTTTTAGCTGTTTGCACGCTAGGGCAGCACAGCACTTCTGCAGAGTTGTACTATCTATCCAATGCGCAGTGACACCTATAAAACCCTGTCTGTGTGCGGGTCCAGCAAAATGTCGGTGGTTGCAATAAACTCAACTTTATACTCAAGGCCAATTTTCCAGATTATTTTTCATTTGTTGTGTGCTTTCTCACTTTGTTTTAAGAGTCCACAAGAAATCACAGCTACGATTTGGGCGGAGGAGCAGTATAGTCTCTAAATCCTGCTGCTCAAACTGCCACTAAGGGGTGTAGACCTTGAATGACAAAAGTCAGTGATTCCTTTATCCACACTGACCTGTGACCACTTCTCCTTTGGGCAATTCCCATATCTGTTGATTGTTTGGGTGATGGGCCTGCATCTGGGGTGGACTTTCTTTTCTGAACAACTGAAGTGAGATTTCTGTAACTCTCCGTATGATTGGCATGCTTTCTCTGTGATGAAAATACACACACACAGTGATGGAGCCAAGACCTCTGACTAAACTACTATGAAATGGTGAAACATTAGGCCACCATGGCCTAAAACCTATATCTTGGAATATTTTCAACTAGCAACATATCACAGTAGCCTATATATAGCCCCCAATTATTTCTTAACATTTCAATACACTGTAAATGCAGCATCTATCTCTGAATGGGCAAAGCACTGGTATAGCAACTGTATGATATCCATTACTGTTTGAGTGAACTTCCAAATTCTTTAAAGTCAAACTTTGGATGCCGGCATCCGTGATTTCTAGGGACGACTGACTGACTATTGATCTGGGGAGTGCAAGCAAGGGCCATCAGAAAAGATACAATGTAACGTTTTTTAACCGGTCTTAGCTTGTGCGCCCCACATCTTGTTATCAGCTGATACACAGTTTGAAAGAAAACAAGTAAAGTGGTCTTGATAATAATAACTTTAATAAAAAAAAAAATGATAAAAAACACAGTTCTCTAACTGTCTGAGAGGTTTGAGACATTATCATCAGCCCAAAGTAAAAGTCGATTTGAGGACAGGACCAAAGTAACGTTAACGTTTAACTTAATGTGGTCTCGAAAAACAAGAACAGCCGCACTATTAACGTTACACTAAATCAATTTACTTGAATTCGTTTTTAATAAAAGCCTATACATGCAGATATCGTATCAGCTCGTATGGGATATATTAAAATAAACTGAAACTCTCGTAAACCTTAACGTCATTGGCGTCACGTCACCATACCTAAATGCTAACATAACCTTAGCAAACCATTGGTGGCAGGAGAACAAATGTACTGTAAACTGACCATTAACGTTAACTCATAAAGTTTACTAAACAAACAACAAATAAGCACTTAACCTCTATGTGTTTTTTCAAATTTGATGTGAAGAATTTTTGAAGGCCAGAGTTTGTGGGTATTTGGCATGCACAAGTTTACAAGCACATTCTCCAGAAGTCATTCTGTGCCTACAATGTCGAACATCTCTCTAAGATAAGCCAAGGATGATTCGGAAACTGGCTGCTTGTCTGACTGAATCTATTGATCGTTTTCTAGATCACATTTTCATCATGGCTGTTGCCGTCTACTACGATGTGCTAACGTTAGCTGTGCAAGCTGCAATGCTTTGACACTAATGAATGAATTGCCGCCCAAATCTGTCGAGTGGTCTTGTAGTGGTGGTGCGTCAAGTGCAACGTAAATTCCCATCCAATTAGATTGAATTCAGTATTGATGACGAAAATAACAACTCCACTAAATTATGTTGAAAACTAAAGTAAACGAAGCCAATTTTGGAAAATGTAAAGAGTAGAAAGTACCGATATTCGTGTTAAAATGGAAGGAGTAAAAGTAAAAATCGGCACAAAAAGGTAGTTAAAGTAAAGTAAAAATATCGAAAATCTACTTTGAGCTACAGACAGTAAAAAGTATTTGTACTTCGTTACTTCCCATCCTTTGATTTAAACAATGGGTATACTTACTTGTTGATCCACCGCAGTGGCAAACAGCCTCCCAACATGTATCTTTTTTGATGTTGTCCTTGTAGAAGGGTGCTGGGGTCATACAAACTCTCTGTACTTTCCCACTTCCAAGATAGGTTAAGTCGTCCATCTTCACACAACTCGTCTCTGCCTCTCTCGCCCTTTCCCTGTTTGTTTGTGTTTTGACACCCACCTCCCCCACCCCTGCAGCCAGCCCAGTCTGTGTCTTTCTGTGAAGTGTGTGTGTGTGTGTGTGTGTGTGTGTGTGTGTGTGTGTGTGTGTGTGTGTGTGTGTGTGTGTTGTGTGTGGTGTGTGTGTGTGCGTGTCTGTTTTCATCTCTCTCGATCTCTGTTTAGATATATATATGAAACGCACCAACAAATATTATCGCATTTGTCAAGCGCTGTGTTTCATTTTGAAAAGTTTTATTTTATTTTTAATTTATAAATTGACCGGATTCTCTCGTTTTTTCACGTGTGACTTCCTGCCAAGATTGCACGATTGCTCGCGCACAAAATAGAACAGACGCCGAAACGATCGCTGCACGGCGCGAGCAATCGCGGCGCTTTGCGGCGCGTCGCATCTGGTCTGAACTACACAACCTGTTAACAAGGGCGCCGAAGGGAAGTGGTCTCCTCTCCGCGGCTATTGACGGCGCTTCGGCGTCCGGTGTGAACCCGGGGTCAGGCTGGATGGAGTGAAGACTGCAGGCTGGAGGTGACGAAAACACGGTAACACGAAGTACGATCTGGCGTTGACTGCAGGGAAGCCATGTGTATTTGAAGGGGAGTTGATGAGATGATGCAGGCCAGGTGTGAGCAGTTGAGTGGCAGGCAAGGCACAGAGACAGACAGGGGGCGTGGCCAACCCAGGGGGAGAATACACCGCACCACAACAGTGGCCATGACAAGGCCGACATATATATCAATCCTTATCCTGAACACACTGTGCATAGCCTACATTTATCCACGGGATTTCCCCCCCTTTCCATATTCCATATTGGACTTAAATATGGGCTATTATGACACGGCTCTTCTCAATGCCGTGGAACGCTCCGTTCACTTGCATGGGCCCTTCACAACAACGCCAGCTTCTTCGGTTGCTAAGCGACGTCAACGTCTTTAGCTTACTATCTCTCTGCTGATCAACACTAGGTATGGTAACAAATATATTGTAAAAAGACGCCTTGTGAAGTTATTTTTTCGTTTGGCAAGTAGCCGCTCATTATCGAAAATAAGCCCCTGCCGGTCGAAGCACCTCCGTTTCGCGTCGGTGTCCGGTTCGCCCTGTCTGGGCTAGTTTCCCGATAATGACCGGCGTTCTATTATCCCACTTAACGTCAATATTACTCTGCATGTGGAAGGGGAAATAGCTTTTGTTACATCTGGCACTGCTGCGTTAGTGCAATGTGTTTTACGGTAACGTGCGATTCACGTGACCGTACCCGTTTTCAGCGAGTTGCGTTTTGGTAATAAACGGAGAGCACGCTCCAAGTAAGCTCTGGCTTCAGTCTCCGTTATTCAAACATAACATTGGCGACGAGAGATGGCTGATTGCTCCCTACCACCATCCTCCCCCTTCCTAGCCCTACCGGGTGAACCACCGGTGCCGTGGCCTCGCTGGATTTCCTCGTTTGAAACATATATTCTAGCTGCCGGCTTAGAAGATGTTTCGACAGTAAGGAAACGTGCACTCTGCTGCACTGCCTAGGAGCGGGAGAGGACAGCGCTGTGTTTGGAAACTCTCGCAAGGCAACAACTTACAGAAATGCCATGGAGCTACTAAAAGCACATTTGTGCAGCCCCACCAAAGTGCTCTGCTCCGTCGCGTCATATTCCGACGGAGGCACCAACGTCAGGGTGAGTCAGGTGACGCAGTTTGTGGCGGATTTACGAGGTTAGCTAAGCCTTGTGCAAGTTCGGGCCTTACAGGACGAAATGATAAGGACCACCTTGCATACTGCACATGAACTGTGACAAAATAAGGAAAGACTCCTACTGGAAAATGATGATTTAACTTAGCAGCCAGCTCTACAACCTTGCAGTTCAGTTGAAATCTGCTCTGGAATGTGCAGCTAGTTTATCCACTCATTCCAACTCTCTAGCACTGCCAAGCAGCGGACCCACCTCGAGTCACGGGTGCCCCTCCTCCACGTGAGTGGTAGACAGCAGCGAGGGAAACAATTTACTACCTCTCAGTCACACGTGACCGCCCACACCAGCTTTGTGGGAATTGTGGCTCTTCTGCGCACAATTCAAGAGCTCAGATCTGTCCTGCCCGTGGTAAAACCTGCTCCAACTGCGGGAAACTCAACCACTTTCACAAAGTCTGTAGGTCTGCCCCAGTTAGAGCCTCCCAGCCACTTACCACAATCATCCACAATGTACTCAGACGAGCGCCATTGTAAAACATGCTCGTTTATGGTTTGGTGATGTTACTCTTACCGCTCCTCCTAGACACTGGACCACCGGTGTCCTCCTGAACTTGGCAAATTACACACAGTTTTCTCCCACGAGCCACTGGGGCAGCCACCACCACCCTGCGTGGCTATGCCAACTCAAAGATTGATATCGGGGCTCCCTTCAGCTGCCTGTGGAAATACGGAGAGAAGACACTTGCCACTCTTTCAGGTTCAATATTGCACGCACGGGACAACTTCCTTGGCCTCGACCTTTATCAACAGCCTCGGTTTCACTCTGCTAGACACCGCTGGTCAGAGATTCCCACTGTTACCACCCCTGGCAGCAACAGTGGCCCATGCTGTTCAGCGGTGTGGGCTGCCTCGATGCTTTCGGCCACCAGCCCTTGTTAGACCCGCAGGTGACGCCTGTCATCCAGGCCCCTCCGCCGCTCTCTCTGGCCCTCCGCGATGCATCTCCTCTGAGCTACAGAGCATGCTCGATGGCGACATCATCGAGCAGGTGAATGCATCGCCCTGGATCTCCAACATTGTGGTGGCAAAGAAGAAGTCTGGGGGGCTGCGACTCTGCGTGGATCTAAGAGCTTCTCTTCTCTGCGCCGGCGCGAGCAGGACGCTTATCCAGTAGCTCCGTGCGTGTCGTGTTGTTTTTAGCAACTTAAGTGTGTTTTTTGTAAATTTTTTAATCTTTATGTAACACTAGCTGTGTGTAGAACTATATATATCCTATGGATACACTGACTTTTCACGGACAGCATAGCGGTGGACATCTTGTTTATTCAAGGGAGAAGCTGCTTTCACTCCAAACAATGGGACGTGCTGGCATTTTCCACCCCATACCTGAGGAGCTGAAGAGGAGGCGCCGCGGCTGCAGAGGCCGGAGCAAAGTGAAGGCTAGGGCTAGCGGCTAAGCGGTGTGGAATACAAGCCCTCGGTTTCCGTCGATAGTGATGGGTAATGTGAACTGTTTGACCAACAAGACGGACGAGCTGGCTGCCCTTGTGAGGACGGACAAGACGTTCAGGGAGTGCAGCTTACTTTGCCTCTCTGAAACCTGGCTAACCCAGAACACCCCAGACGCTAATGTGGATCTACCTGGATTCACTACAGTGAGAGCGGATCGGGACTGTGGGCGCAGCGGCAAAAGCAAAGGAGAGGGACTCGCGTTGTTTATAAACAACAGGATGGTGATGCAACCAGGGGCTGTTATGGGTGAAAGAGAATTGTGGTGCGACAGAGACATCGAGTTGCTGGCGGTAGGTCTCAGCTATCAATGATGGCTTTAAGGCGCAAGCGATGCATCATTTAATTGGTGCATGTAATCGACTGGTGAGTCACTTTCACCACAGCACCATTGGCCACCACTGCTCTGAAAAAGAAGCAGGAAACTTCAACAGCTTCCCTGCCACAAAATTGATTCAATCCTGTAAGACGCGCAATGGAAATTCCGTCAGTGATATGATGGAGCGGCTCCATGGAGCAGCGGTGGGCGATCACAGCAGGTCCTCTCTGAACCGGACTGTCACCAAGCTGGTGGACGCCAGGACGCTGGAGCTGACAGACGCCAGCTGGTCAACGCTGGAGGATATCCTGCCCGTCCTGAAGTCACTCAAGACGGCCACTACGGCATTGTGCAGCGAGTCATGTGTCTCAGTGTCCATGGTCTACCCTGTGACCATGAGCCTTCTAAATAGATCTCCTCTAGAGCAGTGAGGTTTTTGGGCCTTCGCTGGGCAACACAGACTTTCAACTCCCTCCAAAGATTTTCTTATGGGGTTGAAATCTAGAGACTGGCTAGGCAACTCCAGACCTTGAAATGCTTCTTACGAAGCCACTTCTTCGTTTGCTGCCGGGCGGGTGTTGTTTGGGGTCATTGACATTCTGAAAGACCCAAGCACGTTTTTCATCTTCAGGTGCCCTTGCTGATGGCAAGGAAGTTTTCACTCAAAATCTCAACGATACATGGCCCCATCATTCTTTCCGTCACACGGATCAGACGTCTTGGTCCCTTGGCAGAAAAACAGCCCCAAAGCATGATGTTTCCACCCCCATGCTTCACTGTAGGTATGGTGTTCTTTGGATGCAACTCAGCATTTTTTCTCCTCCAAACCACGACGAGATTGAGTTTTTACCCAAAAAGTTATATTTTTGGTTTCATCTGACCACTATGACATTTCTCCCAATACTGTTCTGGGATCATCCAAATGCTCTCTAGCAAACTTCAAACGGGGCCCGGACATGCACTGGCTTTTGAGCAGGGGACACGTCTGGCACTGCAGGATTTGGGTCCACTGACGGCGTAGTGTGTTAGTGATGGTAGCCTTTGTTACTTGTGTCCCAGCTCTCCCGGAGGTCATTCACTTAGTCCCCCCGTTTGTGGTTCTGGGATTTTTGTTCACCGTTCTTGTGTTCATTTTGACCCCACAGGGTGAGATCTTGCGTGGAGCCCCAGATCGAGGGAGATTATCAGTGGTCTTGTATGTCTTCTATTTCCTAAATAATTGCTCCCCACAGTTGATTCTCTTCACACCAAGCTGCTTACTATTGCAGATTCAGACTTCCCAGCCTGGTGCAGGTCTACAATTGTGTTTCTGGTGTCCTTTGACAACTCTTTGGGTCTTGGCCATAGTGGAGTTTGGAGTGTGACTGTGTTGAGGTGTGAAAGGTGTCTTTTTATACTGATAAGGAGTTCAAAACAGTGCCATTAATACAGGTACGAAGTGGAGGACAGAGGAGCCTCTTAAAGAAGAAGTTACAGGTCTGTGACAGCCAGAAATCTTGCAGGTTTGTAGGTGACCGAATACTTATTTTCCACCATAATTTGCAAATAAATTCTTAAAAAATCTGACAATGTGATTTTCTGGATTTTTTTTTTCATTTTGTCTCTCATAGCTGAGGTTTACCTCAGCCCTCCTTCTCCGGCTAATAAAACCCTCGAGGTGGCGTTTTGAAAAGAGAAAACTTACATTTTTTTAGTACATGACATAAAGATAATTATGAGCGGAGACGCATTCCTGTTCCCCACTTGTATTGGAGTGAACGGAGATATCTACTTCTGGGCCCCTTGAATCGAGAGACCCGTCTACAGCCCGCTTAAACAGCTGTAATACCAGGCTTGGGCCGCGATCACTTGTGGATGCGGAAGTATGCGCAATCATCTTTATTGATCACATTAGCCAACTACAAACAGCCAGGGGCGCACAGAAATGGCAGACATACAAAATACAGAAACAAAAAATACAAAATGCAGCATTAAATAAAATAAAGATATTATAAAAAGCACACACACTAATGGCGCATTTCCACTAGCACGGCTCGGCTCGGTACGGCTCGGCTCGGCGCGCTATTTGCGTGTTTCCACTAGCACACAGTACCTGCAACCGGGTACATTTTGGTATCACCGCAGACCTGGTTCCAAGCGAGCCAAAGCGTTACTAAACGTGACGTCAGCCGACTGCCTTCCACTGATTGGCCGATGAGTGTCGTCACTGGAAGCGTCATAACCGCGCGACTTTTCAATAGTGTTTTGTCTCGCGGCCCGGAGTCTTCTCTGGCTCTCTTCTCTTGCTTTCTGTGCGACAAAAAGCCACAGGGTGAGCAGCAACACGATCGCCTCCCATGTTCCTCCATGCTGTCCTCCTCTGATGTTGTTGTTGTTGTTCTGGTCTTCCGGGTATTGTACGTGGCTCGTGGCGCCGTGTAAATGACGTCACAGCGGTTTCGCGCCAGCCGTGTGTATGACGACCCCGGCCCACGTCGAGGAGGCACCAGTTGTAATGGAAACACAACCAAACCGAGCCGAGCCGAGCCGTGCCGAGCCGTGCTAGTGGAAATGCGCCATAAGTGTTTTAATAGCTTTCCCATTTCTAGAACATAGAATATTCCCCATGCATGTACTGCTTGGCTTCATTGTCAAACACAACAAAAAGCGGTTTTTGATTTGAGTATTTACATTTATGAATATGCCATTTAGCCAATAAAATAATAAGGTTAATAATAAAATATTGGTTTGCTTGACTAGAGGTGTGATTGAAGAATTGTTGTTGTTCTGGTCTTCCGGATTTGTACGTTGCTCGGCGCCGTGTAAATGACGTCACAGCGGTTTCGCGCAGCCGTGTTATGACGACCCCGCCCACGTCGAGGAGGCACCAGTTGTAATGGAAACACAACCAAACCGAGCCGAGCCTAGCCGTGCCGAGCCCTGCAAGTGGAAATGCGCCATAAGTGTTTTAATAGCTTTCCCATTTCTAGAACATAGAATATTCCCCATGCATGTACTGCTTGGCTTCATTGTCAAACACAACAAAAAGCGGTTTTTGATTTGAGCATTTACATTTATGAATATGCCATTTAGCCAATAAAATAATAAGGTTAATAATAAAATATTGGTTTGCTTGACTAGAGTGTGATGAAGAAACCACACAATACATGTTCAATACAAAGGGAAAACTTGGGGTCAATGACGAGTGATAAACGAGTGATAAAAGTGCAAATATCTTTCCATAAATGATTTGAATGGGGAACCAGTTCCAAAATAAATGTTTTCACATCTCAGGCTGTACAACAAATTCCAAAATGAGCAATTGACCTCTATAGGCCTATCTAATTTAAATCTTTGCAAAAATAATTTAGAGGGATAGTAACGGTGTATAATCTTAAAAGATACCTCTTTCATTTTGTGAGTGATCAAAAATGTAGATGTTAAAGTCCAGATTTTCTTCCAATTAAGGTCAGGTACACAATTATTCCCGTAGGCAAATATATCAGAGACTATATCATTTTGGAACAATCGTATTCCACAATTATGTGTTCCAGGGGAGAAACAAACCCCACCAACTGCAGACTCGGTAGGGTCAAGAGGTAGCAAGGTTGGCCTAACCCCTGCTGTACCTCTTAGAAGCATTGCACAATTCCTGTAGGGATTGTATCCATGACAATAGCAAATTCCCTTGGAGGAATTGGAATACCATACTACCATTACAGTCGAGCAGTTGGCTGACCAGTTGTAAATTATGTGCAAACCAGTTCTCAAAAAATAAAGACTTGTTCTTGTACAATATGTCTGTTATTCCATATATAACATCTTTGAGGAGAGGAATTATGTTTATAGATCATAGACCATGAGAGAAGCATCTGCTTGTGAAAGTTGGACAATTTTGTAGGGATTTTCTCAATATTATAATTACAGAATAAAACAAAATGAAGGCCCCCTAATTTGGAGAAGATAAGTTAGGGATGAAATTCCAAATTTAAATCGGATTCTTTATAAAAAAAAAAAGTATGCACTGTTCCTGGCATGTCTATGGTTCCTGGGGTCTTGCATTTCACTACTTTCGTGGGTACAGTAAGCGTTTCCTGGTAACGGCAAGCTCCACCAATCAAAGACGTCATGTCACACTTCAGGATTTACGGGTAGTGTAGTGGTTTCATTGACATCGAGAATAAAACGTGTTTTTCTAAAAAAACTAGATGTTGCCCCGTTTAACTTGTGGCTTCTACAGGAGCAAATGTCATAGATTCCCAATATAACGGCGCGTGGTAAGTATAATTTGGATGGTTACGACATTAATGTGGCTCCCTCCAGTCAACAGTCACGGACATAAGGCTTTCTTGTTTACGGGCATTTATTAACTGAGTCTCATCATCCTCTTTGCCATCAAACATGCCATGAGAACTAAACAAAAGCATAACAAAAGCATATAACCCTTATGAAACAAAAGTATATTGCAATACACTAGAATTTATATTGCAACACATTGGGAAATATATTTCAATATATGAGAAACTTAGACATATATTTGAAATATATAGCAATACATGGATGGACAACATGTTGCTATGTATTGATTAATATATTTTAGAATGTATTGCTGTGTAAACAAACCTGTATTACATTATTGCATGTATGTTTATTGTAACAAAGTATTTTTTTTATGAGTTAAGCAAGCTCCAGGCTCCAAATCACATTTATCATGACATTCATAATATTTTACATTATAAAGCCATATGGATAGACTATATATGGCTATGTATTGATTCATATATGGTAAAATGTAAGTGGCAGAGTATTTTAAAAGAAATCATTACAGCAAAAAGTACAAGAGTCCACTTTTTATTTCTCCACATGACATTTCATCCTCAACATTTTTTTTCTCATGACATTTCATAATCAAATGGCATTTCAGTCCTCCACACTGGAACGTGGAGGAATACATGCATAAAGGTTGGCATAATGTGGCAGATCAACTAACATACATTTCCTATTGAATTTCATTACATCAAAAACCTGTTTCCTGCCTTGTAACACTCTTTTCAAGCCAACCACATTTTCTAAATTTGCAACTGAACGGTGTGATTTGTCATACCGTCTTCCAACAGCAAAACATTTTCTGTTATCAAGTCTCTCTACCACAATGTAATAATACACAGTGATTATGTGTCCATTGTCCAACAAAACAGTGAAGCTGTTCCTTTTCATTACTCTAGTGAATTGCTCTGAGTAATACAGTTCTCCTTTGACCAAAATCCTGCTGAATATTTTCACAACTGTATCCGTGGTGACTGAAAATGTCTCTCTCATAGCCAGCATCTCTTCGTTAGTAAGTTTTCGCACAAAGTGTAGACCAAGGGTCACAACTTGATCTGCTACTCTTTCAAACTGTTTCAGCTTTTTTTCACCAGTCAAGTTGTTATACAGCTGTATACATTTAGGCACAGCATTTCTAAGTGCATTGTTTTTCAAAAGAGGCAACACTTGTCTATATGTGAATTGTTTCATTATTTGTAGGGGAACACACTGCGTGCCATGAAACATCTTCAGTATCTCCCCATTAAAAGACTCAAAAATATATATTGAATGTGCCCACAAAGGTCCCCAATTTCTCACAGAGTCTGGCAAATAAATACATTGTACATTAAATGACACATTTGCCTTTCCATACAGTGTTTCAAACTGTTTGACAAACTCAACAACTAGCTTTTCACATCTTTTTAACCCCTCTGATGTGACCGTGTCCTTATAGCAAATACATGAAGGTGACAAGGATTAACCAGTGCTGGTAAAATGCATGGGGGAGTATTCCCTTTAGCACAAAGATGCTATAAAACAGTAACCAGTTCTGCCATTCACTGGCTTTCCAAAACTTCCTTTGCTGAAAAGAGCGGGGCACTCTTGTGATATTGCAAGGTGGTTTAATTCTCATGAGTTGTTGGTCGAGCTCAGGAATACGATTACCGATATAGTATGGCTCCCCATGGTGTTCACTATCCAGCCACATGCTTGTCATTTGCCTAACAACTCCAAGATGTAATATTTGTATGCATAGTCAGGAGGCATTCCTGATAGATGTCAAAGTGTGGGATGTTGACAAGACATGTGACCCCTTTAATGCCTCTCACAGATTGGGTGGTGTGCACAGCCTCCCTTGCATCAGTTAGGGTTGTAGCATGATCTCTTTTTGGAACATCTTTGTATGGATATACCCTAACGGTTCCATTTCCCTTTGGAACTTGTTCACCTGGATGTAGGCAGAGGCTGCACCCATAATGGCCATTAAATTGGGTCATATTTTGCATAATGGGCCTGGCAACTGAATCACACATCATAACAGCTGCTATCACTCTACAGTTATTCACAGTGTTGTTTTTGTGTAACTTCTACTATCCACATCTGACACATGACGACAACTCTTCTGGAATGGGTTTCAAAATTATTAACATTTGCTTTTTAGCACCAAACCATATGCACAAAAAGATAAAAACATTCTCTTTACATGACATGATAGGTAAGCTCTTTACCATCCTTGCAATGGCCAAATGCATACTGAATATGGATTTGGATATACTGGAACTTCTACACAATTTAATGTTAAATGAGAATGCATTTTGGACTATCTAGTGGCACCACCACTTCTGTTTCAATTATAAACATTTCACCACAACAATTTATCAATAAGACTGTTCTAATATCATGCTGAACTTCCTGCTTAAGACAACACTGCATAATCTTCTCTTGAAGAAGATTTCCAAGTGTGTTTGGTAATTTATGGCCAGTACAGGGAATAAATTTCCTAATGTGACATGTTTCTCATTCCCATTGTAAGTTACTACAAGACACTGCCCTTCAGTACTTGTCACCAATGCTAATATTCACATGTAGACAGTATATGTAGACATACCTTGTATTGTTTAACCTTTAGAAGAAAACAGATGCTTTGTAGTTTTCTGGACAGGATTTATAAATTATAAAGATCAGACGGCACACACAGTAATTTGAGTGTCTCAAAGCATATGACATTAGGTATAATAAAAAAATCTCTGTAGCTTTTGTCTCAGTTTGATCCTGTGTAAAGTGCTCCATCATTTACTGGAGGAAGTTTTCTATTTAACAGTCTACCCCAAATTTATGATTCTTGTCATTACTGATGTCCGTCTGTGTTCTTCTATGGGAAATTCTTCCCCCACTGGTCAATGATTCGGGATCTTAAAGAATCATATGGTTTCAACACACCAAGGTCAGACACTGTCTCAAAACTTGAAAATATGAGACTCTGTTGTTTGAGCTCAAATTTCGGGGTGCTCTTTCTGATTAGAACGTATTCTGTGCAGTCTATGTAAGGGAATACTCAAAGTCCAAGGAAAAAGTTGAACAAACTCTTCAGGTATGAGTTTTGGCTTTAATTTGTGTATAAGGTTAAAAATAAGGCTTAAGCTCATCAGTAGGTTGAAAAACAGAAACTAAACAGTGTAATTGAAGACAACAACAATCTTATTGCGAATAAATTGCAGTTATATCTCTTACTGTCAATTGTCCTCATATCAGTGCATCTTTATCCTTTCCAGAGGAACTCTTATCCCAGTTCTGCTGTGTAAACAGAAGTTCTATAGACGAAGTCACTATCAGTGAAACACTGTCAACACAGAACACTTCTTAGATAGTAGCATTATATATATTATCTCTACCGAGTATCCCACACTCATACGTGTCGTCTTCTAGCCAATTGTCAGCAGTCAGCGTCAGAGGAACCCTGATCCAGTTTCGCTGTAAGAAATAAACAGCTTTAAGACAAAGCATAATGATACATGGCTAGACTCTTTATTCTGATAGTTATGTGAAATATATTTACTAATTCAACACTATTTAGCACACTAACATTTAACCAAAGATCTCTCAAAAGCGAGGCCAAACATGTCAATGCAAACAGTCTACAACATGACACAAACGGTTCAAAACCACATATGCTAGTCAATCACTTAGTCCCAGGCAAATCTCGAGTACCAATATACCGTTCTACTGTAATGTCATTCACTATATGTGCATCTGTCAGGATCCTGTTTCAGAGGACTCCTGGATCCCAAAAGTCTGCTGTGTCAGAACACGAGAGGATTCTAGCATCGGAAGACTCTCACTCTCGTGAATACAGTCAAACCACAGAACATTAGTAGTAGTTTAATTAGTAGTCACAGTGAATCCACCAACCACCTCTATGTCCGTCTATTTCTGACCCATCTTCAGAGTCTCTAAGTTCAGAGGATCCATCCAGATTTAGGACGAAGCATCATGAATGTAATAACACATAGCTATATACTGTAATATACACACTCACATCCACTGTTGGCACACCTTGCATGCATTTAATACTTAAGTAAGCCTCTACTTCATATCAACATATCTTAATAC
>OLKM01005910.1:7500-15620 GCA_900291075.1 Melanogrammus aeglefinus | reverse complement strand
ATGTCATGTCATCCAAGAGATTTTGTCCGAATCTGTCGTTTATCTCAATCATTGTTTTACAGTGGAATCAAATTGACATGATATGTTTTCCGATGTAAAATAGTCCATTGTGAAACATATTTTTTTTGTTTTGTTTTTTTTCACAGATGACCAACAGTTGGAGACGATGCCCTTGCTAGATGGGGGCTCGAAGCCTGTCCTTTCAAACCACGAAGGGGATATGCTGGCTACTCCGTCGCGTATTTAATCACAAAACAGGTACAATCATGTTTATCATTCCAATGTATTTATAGTCTCTCTCATAGCCTTGCTTTCTCAGTTTTTGTCTTTTTAAAGCTAGCCAAAATGGGAAAGGAAGTATATTAGGTTGTGTTCTGGTTTAAATAAATACAGCCAAACAGTTTAAATGTAATGCAACTATCAAGAATGTATGGTAGTGGGATATTTTAAAATATATTTTTAACCTTCAGAGGGATTTTTCTTTTCCTAGTTAATTATCACCTCTATTCCTGACACTCTCCCACGACGTCCCACAACACACTTTAGCAGTGTTTGGCTAGAAGCTTTGGTGAACATTGGAGATCAACTGGTCCCCACAAGAACATTTAATATTGTGTTTGAAATGTCCCCACAAATGCAATGTTAATTAAAGTGATCTCAGAAAGAGCTGCTGGGCAGGAAACAGATATTTTGACTATGAATGTATGGGTTTGATTTTCTCTACGCCTGGTGTATATCAGGACAGCATGTCAATCCAAGAGATTTGTCGGAATCTGTCGTTGATCTTAATCATGTTTTACAGTGGAGCATCATAATGACATGTTTCAGAAATGTAAAAAATTTTCTAGGTCTTTTGGGGTTGGGGAAAAAAAAAATGGGTTTTTTTTTTGTTTTTTGTTTTTTTCAGCAGATGACGCACAGTTGGAGACATGCCTGGGCTGCTAGAGTGGGGGCTCGAACCTGTCCTTTCAAACACGCGAAGGGGATGATGATGCTATTCGTCGCGATAATCAACTAAACATGGATACATTTCATATTTAATCACTTCAAACTGTAATTATAGTCTCATCTCATAGCCTGCTTTTTTCAGTTTTTTGTCTTTTTAAAAGCTAGCCAAACTGGGAAAGGACAAGTCTAATTTAGGTTTGTGTTTCTGGTTTAAATAAATACACACAAACAGTTGATAAATGTAATGCAAACTAAATAAGATGTTATGGGTAGTGGATAGTTTAAGGAAATATATTTTAAATCCCCTTCCAGAGGGACCTTTTCTTTCTAGGTTTAATTATCACTCAGCTGGACCACTTCACGACGTCCTCGCAACAACAACACCTTTTGGTCCAGTGTTTGGCTAGAAGCTTTTGGGTGAAACATTGGGAGACAACTGGTCCCCAACAAGGAAGCATTAAATTGGTGTTTGAAATGTCCGCCAAAAGCATGTTATTAAAGTGATCTCAGAAAGAGCTGGGCTGGGCAGGAACAGATATTTTGCCTATGAATGTCTGTTTATTTTCTCTACGGCTTCTGGTAGTTATCATCGGCATGCATGTCACGCAAGAGATTGTCTGGAATCTGTCGTTTAATCTTAAATTCCATGTTTTACAGTGAAACATCGAGAATTGACAATATGTTTTTTCAAAGTAAAATAGTCATTGTGAAATGTTTTTTTGTTGTTGTTTTTTTCACTAGATGACCCACAGTTTGGCAGACGATGCCTCTGCTAGATGTGGGGCTCGAAACTGTCCTTTCAACACCGAAGGGGATGATGTTGCTACTTTGCGTCCCGATGAATCACTAACGGTACATTCATGTTTAATCACTTCAAATGTAATTATAGTCCTCTCTGCAAGCCTTGCTCTTTTCAGTTTTTGTGTTTTTAAAGCTAGCCAAAATAGGAAAGGAAGTATATTTTGGTTGTGTTCTGGTTCAAATGAAGACAGCCAAAAAGGGGTTAGTGTGATGCCAACTATAAGAATGTATGGTAGTTGGGGATATTTAAAAATCTATATTGTTAACCTTCAGAGGGACTTTCTTCTAGTTTTAAAATTAATCACTCTATTCTGGACACTTACGATGTCCCCACAACACACCTTTTAGTCAGTGTTTGGCTAGAAGCTTTGGGGTGAAACATTGGAGACAACTGGTCCCCACAGGGAAACATTAACCATCTCGTGTTTGAACTGCTCCCCACAAAGCTGTTATTAAAGTGTGTCTTTCTCAGAACGAGCCTGGGCTGGCAGGAACAGATATTTTTGACTTTGACACTGTTTAATTCATTTTTTTCTGGCGGCCTGGTGTACTCATTCGGCATGCCATCTCAAATCCAAGAGATTTGTGTCAGAATCAGTCGTTATTTTAATCATGTTATATGTTAACTTGACACTGGTCCCACAAAGGAATCTTAAGCATTGTGTTTTTGAGCAATGTCCCCTACATTAGACTATTTTAGATATAGGTACATTATAAAAAGAAGTCGCAATATGCGCAGCACAACAGCCTTGGTACCTCTACTTTATATTGTCTTTGTGAACGTTCTAAGCCGCAAACTAAGTATGGTCACATAATCTACCCTATGTCAGATAGACAACAACCTCCCATGTTTAGTTCTGACGGATTATCAAACTTCCTTTAGTTATCTTTAGAGAGAGAATACTTTATGCACAACACCGAGCGGCAAAATGTAATATTTTAAACCAATAGGTATTTGATTCAGCTGCCCCATAAGTTTTTAATGGTACAAGTCTAGCGCTGTTAGTACTTTTATGTACAATTCACTGAGAAAATGAGATTTATATTCGTCCAAGACTGAGACAAGAGAGACTAAAGCATCAAAGTAAACGTGGCAAAGAATGAACATTTGTTCATGTGTGGTCAACCATATACAAGTATTTTATAGCAATGTATCGAATTCGTTCGTAATTAAAAATGTAATGTAATCTGAATACCTCTATCTTGTTACGGAACTTCATCTTGTTGTTATTTCGTTTAGGGCTTCAATTAAGTCTATCATTCAATACAACTCATCAGTGCATTCTGCTAATACACAGACATCTCTTCAAATCTTATGTTGCTCTATAATATTTCAAGTAGCACACCCAACACAGCTTTACAATGGGCCTAAAAGAAAAGTGATCACCACACTGTCGCATCATCAAATTCACGTTGTGTATTATTGTATTTATTGGATCTACTGTCGTTCCAAAACCTAAAAAGAATTATTAAAAAATGTTAAAATGGCAACAAAGCAAAGTTACATCAGTTGTAACACCTCACAATCATAAAATGGTTTAGCCTTTTTTAACACCACATGGTACAGGGTATTAACTAACATGATTGTTTCCATTAACTTCTCCTGTTTTTAGATGAAGACCGTTCTTGGACGAGTATAGTATCAACTATATATGAAGAGAAAAGTTCCATTCAGGTCAGAGGAGCTGCTCAAGAGATGCCCAAGTACATATCCAGGATTTCCAGACTGCGCGTGCAGTAGTGGATGTTACCCTCAACTAAAAAAAAGCAAAAAATATAATATCTCGTGAACTTGCTGACTGTATCTGACCATGAGTAACTCCACCGTTCCTGTGAAACGCCACGTCGGCCAGCATGATCTTGCACGCCAAGTCCTTATCTTTCGGCCACGGGCAGGAGTGAACATGTTCAGTTGTAACCACACCATTAATGGCATAATAGTTTGTTGGTGGCGAAATGCACAAAGCAGAAGTGGAAGCAGAGTGTACCGACAGAGCATTACTGTTTGTATTGCTCTAAGTCTTATGCTCAATACGCATAGTCAAGGCATCTAGTATAAGATCGATGGAGATATAGTGATCCGATGTGGCTAAATCTTTTAGCTTTCCAAAGGTTCACCACGCGCAGAAGATAAAATTGCTAGTTAGTTTTTTTATATATTCCACAGGGATACCACTATGCTTCCATAACTTCTGCATTAGTGTAGGAGTCAGGAAGGCGGAGTAGCACTTTATAACTGTTATCTTACATATAGATAAAGCGCAGAGAAAATAGATATACGTTCTACAGCTGTCTTATTACGGCCAAGACTTTTTTTCAAGAAAAGTTGAGCGGCACATATGAAGAATTGCAGATTTAAACCTGGATCAGTCACCTTTAAACCAGGAAAAAACCGTGTTCAGTCCATCTGTACATACACGGGGCCTGTGCCTTCACTTGTCACTGAAAAACTATGGGGAGTAATCAGTGCCATGAATCCTGGCCCAATCACAGATCAAATAAAAAACGACCAAGTCATTATTGATGTGGGGCAACACTTATTGTTACGGGCCAAAGGGAGGGCTCATTAAGAATAACCTTGTTTTGTTAGTAGTACGGGGAGAGGCGAGAAATGGGGGCTGTCACTTATTAAACCCACAGATCATCCGTTATCTTATAGAAAAAACCAGACTATTGAAAGTATCTGATAAATCGTTTATTACATAGGAGACGATCCAAAGCTGTCAAGAAAGACATGTGGTTATGACAGTAGAAACAGGAACATCGTTTTTGATTCCACACTAGCAACCAAAACTTGGGAATGCTCCTTGTTATAATAAACAACCGTGGTCTCACGCGCGTCATTCATTATACCAAACACAAACCTTGCAAAATGCACGAGTTTCTAGATGTCATAGGACTCGCCAGAACAAGCTGGAATCGAGCCTGACTCACTAGAATCGATAACAGCTTATTGAGGGATATTCAGTCGGAGTGTACAGCTTAAGTGGATCTGTAAAAATTGTGTCTCTCTACTCTCATGCCTTATTACCTGAGGCCGCACGTCAGGAAATGACACAACGTACTCAGTCGGTTCCAAGAGGGTTGTTTCAGTGTCACTGTCTGAACATAACTTGTACACCAAGCCTGGAATGGAGCTGGCAAAGGTGTGCTCTGACCCAGATCATTTTATTCAACGTCGCCAGGGAGGGAGAGGTGGCAGAAGCATGCCCCTTCACTCCGTTTACATACGAAGACGTTATGTCCTCTCGCGACCGCATCTGATAATTAAGTACATTGACTGGGCCACCACAGTCTGAAGTGGAAGAAGAAACTGTGCAGACACTTTTCACCGGACTCTCAATACTCAGTGTGTTGAATACAAGTTGTCGCCTCTTGCTCCTATATTCCCCTCGCACGTTGTTCAGATGCTTCACTTCTACTAGAACTGCAATTATTGTGTCTGTATGGCGAAGGCTCTGAGTTGTGCTCTCTAAACAGACTCTGTATATACGGTGCCAATTGATCCAGAATGCATTGGAAACTAGTGTGGTTACCAGAAGCGCAACCTCGTCGCTTCTCGACCACACTCTCGCCAGATGCTAATCGTCACAAGTCTACGGCAGTCGCAAGGGACCAGAAAGCATCGTCTCGCAACTCTTTCCCAAACCTGTTACTGAATTCGCGTACCATCACTAGAAAATCCCAGTAGGGCTCACACCTTTCTGGGGCATGACTGCACTTTACTTTTCAGTCACAAGTCAACGTGCGAATACTTATCATGTACTTCACCGTAAGAAGCCCTGCAACTCGCTAAGATTAGCAAACTCTTAATGGCACTTGAGCAAGGAAGATTTAGCAGAATTATGCCACAAAAAAGAACTTGGATGAAATGTTGGATAGGTCCAGATGGTACGGTTTTCTCCTATTTTTATATTTTTGTGTTTTGATATCAATGATTGATTAACTGGTATGAATGATAACTTGTATGAATTCCAACAGAAAAGGTTTTTGAAAGTGAAGATGAAAGCCCACAGGAAGGCACACTGGTTCATCTACTGCTGATGGTATGTAATGGTCAGTTGTAAGTGTCATTTGGGACATATGGCGACACTAACTATTAAGGAATTTAAAGCTAAAAATTATGCAAAGAATCTAAACATAATCCATGGATACTCTCAATCAAACTTTAAGTCCTTAAAAAAACACATTTACTGTATTGCCTGCTCAGGTAAAGTTGACCTCAAAGAGTTGGTTGGCACTTGGTTATTTCTAAACCATCAACAACTTTAATGATTGAATACACATGTTTTCACTAATACAACAAACAATCCTCTGCAAAAAAAGGCACATACAATTCGGGTTTGTCTTCAAGCTATAATGTACATGTAAAAGTATGTGTTCCTTACTGGTAATGTTGAGAATTTTTGATATATTTTTCATAACCATCAGCAGAGAGGACTCTTTCCTCGACATCGAGAGCCCTGAAAATTCCACCCAACCAGACGAAGCGAAGACAACGGGCCGTTGGTTGAAATGCCGAAAGAAGTCGGCGCTATGAGGCCTTCCTCACCAAGGTGAACCTCTTTACCACATGTCTTTTTGATACGTCAGCTAAAAGATTGTCTCTGTTTCCTCTCTTGGAAATGGGGAATTTTATATTCAGTTTACCAATTTAAAGTTGTATCAGTTATAACAGCCCTATCAGAATATACAAAGGTTGGGGGATGAATTGTCATTAGTTTATTTTCAATGCATATGCCTATAATGGGGGTATTTATGCAATATCTGTTTGGAAATTGAAAGCTAAGATGATGCATATTAGCTTTCAATTGGCTCACGTGGCATACTTAATCAAACATGCATCCTTAAAGAAACGTAACTGAATGGCCTGGTCAGGTAAAGTTTACCTCAATATTTGGTTGGTACTTGGTTCTTTGTGATGGCCTTTTGTATTTTGAGGACAGTTTTCGTTATTTAGCACCGATTACACCGATTTCCCTCATCAACAACGTTAATGATTGGAATTGCACTTGTTTTCACTAAGACAAAACATCCTGCATGCAGGTACATCATTTTGGGTATTTGTCAGCATTCTATATGAACATGTAAAAGTTATGTGTCTTTCTGGTGAATGTTGGAATTTGGATTATTTTCCATTAAAAACCATCGCAGAAAACTCTTCCTCACCATCGAGAGCCACTGAAATGCACACCACACCAAGAAACGCAGAACAACAACCGGCCTTTTGGGTGAGGAATGCCGCCAAGAAAGTCTGCGCTATGGGAGCTTCCTCCCAAGGTGAACTCCTTTACAATCGTCTACATTTTTTATGACACCTATCTATTTTTTGCTCCAATGTCAACTCTAGCAGCCAGTGCAACCAAACTCCTGCAAAACACAGGATCAAAAGAGAACATGATACAACATTCACATTTTCCTGAATGTATGAAAATGTGCACCAGGACAGTGATCATATTGCAACAATTTATATTGTTTTCCTTTTAGCTGTCCTCCTTTTCCCCAGTGTTGATTTCAGTTAAGTTCAAGTGGCAGAATGCACAAATCAATGTTTGACTGAAAGGTGTTTTATCCATAAGTAGATTGCACATAAGCTTTAACTTTCTGCTTTACTGTAGATACTGGCTTATTCTGTATACCAAATTCCAGCCACAACATTCCTACACCCTTTTGAATTACAATTTTTCTCTGCCCACTTTAAGGTAAAGCTGCAAAAGAAGAAAAAAACCCTGCAGCCGACAGAGGTTCCAGGCAGTCGAGAGGCACATGACTCGCTCTCATCACCTCTCTTGCATTGCTACCTGGCTAGGAAGAGTTGATTGTGAGAAAATGTTTAAGGGTTTGACACCAGCGAGCACTACAGAATCGGATTGCAGAAGACCTTAAATTCTAACATTCATAACCGAATTAAGTCCTACAAAAGAAGTGGCAATTGAAAATAGTGTTTATACATTCGCATCTGTATAATTCTAATATTTATACATTATACATGTTATAATAATTTTTAATTATTATACATGTATATATATCCACGTAATTTAAACATGGAGTCTGAAAGAAGTTTAATTTATAGATAGATTATAAATGGTCAGGTAGTCGTTTTCAGTTACTATCATTTTGCTATCATTAGGCCAAAAAGGGCATACGATTTTAAAAGAATATTGTGTCGACTCGTTTCCTACCTTGATTCTTGGTATTTCTAGATTGCTTTGTAATCCAACAAATCTTGTTGAAGGGCCAATAAAAGGCCCAAAAAATGAGTGAGAACCTCATAAAAGTTTACTTTTGCAATTTAATGTGTAATTCATGTCTTTGGAATTCAAGAGGTAGTTAGTCTTCAGCATTGTTGCATAGTTTAAGGAGATTGACTG
>OLKM01005910.1:0-2500 GCA_900291075.1 Melanogrammus aeglefinus | reverse complement strand
AAATGTGAAGTAATGGATTATGAGATTAGCTCAGGTATTACAGGCATTGTTTCTAGGCAGTATTCAGCCTGCTTTTATTCTGACCCTTGTCCTAGGTAGCAGTCGCCTTAAAATAAAATATAATATAAAATGTCAATTTAATGTGTCCCACAACATATTGATTTGTTGGTGGAGTCATCCACAGACTAAGAAAGAGGTATTTTCTCCGATTATTCTTTTTCTGCAGACATTTGCATGACGGTATCCAACTTTTTTGGACAGGTACTGTTCACCTAGAGAACCCCCATCATTTAATCATTTAACCCCAAAACGGTTTAGAGAACCATTATTTCTGCCTTACAATCGTTCATGGCGTTGTCTTTTTCTAACGAACACGACTATACGGACGCGAGAAATAAGGCCCCGGTGTGAGATGATTGTTGTGAAGGTGAGCAGGTGAGTTGTGATGGGGGTAGCAGAAGGATTACCTCCAACCAACCCTCCCAAATCTCCCACCACGCAGGAGCTCTCGCAGAACATACCACGAGACCACTAGCGGAGACGGCATGGGATGTGTAATTCCGTAATGGCTGTCTTAAACCAGGTTCATAATCAGCACTAACCCGCTCAGAGGGCAGCTCAGTCCTAATATGATAATCGTTGTTTTGCATAGCACCCCCATGCAATCCCTTTAAAAACCCTGCCGGGGTTGCCCAGTCAGCGGCTGGGCAGAAACGACGGGGAAAAGAGATGGCTCTACTGGCTTGAGGTGATTTTCCCTGGCCACAGGGATAGAAGTCGCATAATGAGTGGCGCGACGACAAGAATTTTGTAGTGGTGTGTGTGTGTGTGTGTCACACTGCCCCTTATTAAATACTCTCATTCAAGCAGCTCGATAGGGGGGGGGGGGATATACGAAGAGAGTCTCAAGAGAGGAATTAAAAATATATCAAGAGGATTTCCTCGAAGTGAACACGCGGTACACAAAACTCACGCCTTCAAAAGCTGTACAACACATAGAGTCATCTCCCTACTGTCTTTGGCCACAGCGGTGTAATTAGGGCTATTCTATGACTCTGGTTTTTATTGTAATTTTATATATGGAGTTTAGTTTTCCCAAGTACAAAGCATTCATCAAAATCAGCCAGAGAATCATATAAGCTAGCAGAGAGGAGGTCCTTTGTAAAAGTGTGGGGGCTGGGGGGTGGGGGCGAGGCCTCAACAGAGATAGCATAAACATGGACCTGTTTATGCAAGTTACAAGTCTCGTACATAGTCTGCTTCAGACAGGAGAGGAAGAAAGTATTGCACATAGAGAGATAGAGAGACGGAGGGAAAGATAGAAAGAGATAGACTGGTGGGCGGCAGAGCTGCAATTACCCCCTCACGTCCAGCCCACCTGTGGCCATCAAATTATCCCCATTGACGAAACCTAACCGCCCCTCGCCCCATAACAAGTGCACAGAAGAAGCACATTCTCTCTGTCTCTGTCTCTCTCTCTCTCTCTCTCTCTCTCTCTCTCTCTCTCTCTCTCTCTCTCTCTCTCTCTCTCTCTCGCTGTCTTGCTCTGTATCCACGGTCTAAACCTTTCCTGTCTGCCTGTTTGTCTGCCTGTCTGGCTGTCTCTCTGTCTCTTTCTGTCTGTCTGTCTGTATGTCTGTCTGTGTCTCTGTCTCTCTCTCTCTTCCGCTGTCTCTCTCTGTGTCTCTCTCTGTGTCTCTGTTGGTCTGTCTGTCTGTCTGTCTGTCTGTCTGTCTGTCTGTCTGTCTGTCTGTCTGTCTGTCTGTCCCTCTCTCTCTCTCTCTCTCTCTCTCTCTCTCTCTCTCTCTCTCTCTCTCTCTCTCTCAATACCCTCCTCTCCATCGTCTCTCATCTCTCTCTCCTCTCTCTTCTCCATCTCTCTCGTCTCTCCCCTCTCTCTACTATCATACCTCAGTCATCGGTGAGAATGTAAACCATGCTTTGATGCCTTCCCCCTGGCTGGTTTTCTTTCTGTCCCATCTCATTTTTCCCTTGGCTTTCGTTTTATTTGCAAAGGGAAGCCTCAACAGATATCAAATTGTTACAAATAAAGACAAAGAAACAAACCCCACACAATCTCCACACCCTCTCTCTCCTCGTTCTCTCCCTCGCTGTCTCTCTTCTCCGATCTCGACCACTCTCTCTCTCTCTCTCTCTCTCTCTCTCTCTCTCTCTCTCTCTCGCTGTCTTGCTCTGTATCCACGGTCTAAACCTTTCCTTCTGTGTACCTTTTCTCATCACTCAAAACGAGGCTTCCTTCCACCGCGCAACCCCCTTTTAGATCTTACTTCGAGCATAATTTCTGAGTCCCAATTAGTTATTATGGTTTAATTAAACCCCTACAGAGAAAAAAAAGAAAGTGAGAGGGAGAGAGAGAGTGAGAGAGAGAGAGAGAGAGAGAGAGAGAGAGAGAGAGAGAGAGAGAGAGAGAGAGAGAGAGGAGCAGAGAGAGTTAGAGAAGGACAAGGGAGGGAGAGAAGAAGAGAAGAGAGAGAGGAGA